>MNPL01000163.1:0-13202 GCA_002081605.1 Tropilaelaps mercedesae
ATATATATATATATATATATATATATATATATATATATAGCTACGCCTTCTTCCAAATGTGCTTTTAATTGTTCACTTTACCTTAGGCAAATGAACGTGCCATAATTATAATTACTGGAGAGGGCGTTTTTCCTCAAACAGCCAAGAACTGTAGACCGACCGTCAAAAATGACGTCAAAAACATCATTGAATGAGCACGAAGGCGCCTCTTGTGTCTTCCGTGCTGATGAGTAATGTGGACAACTACCATGGCCGGCTCTTTGTAGCCTAATAGATATGAGTTTTAAAAAGTTACGTTCCATGCAAGCGCCTTGCTTTTCCTCCGGTTTTGACTAGTAAGGCGGTGCAGAAGTCACCGATTTTCACCATGTAGGCCGTTGGGTTTTCTATAGTTCGTGTACAGAGTGAGTCTGTATGTCGATTGGTAAGGAGTGACGCCCGGCGTAGATACTCTCCGTAGACGCAACTCTTTCTCTCAAATATCGCGTCCAACCTCAACCCGCTATATATATATATATATATATCATTGAAAATAATGGTCCCAGCTAAAAAGACCTGTTTTCGTAAAATGACTGATGTCAATCGTTAATGGTCGTTGGTTTTTCGCTAAAACGGGGATACGTTAAAATTAAAAAGAAATGAAAGACTTATTGCGTACCGTGCGTTACATAGTAAGTTGAGGTACATTCAACGTCGTCGAAAGTAAACTGCAAGTGTACTTGCTACATACCTATGCGTCAAATTTCTGTCTACCTGGTATTAAAGCACTGAAGTATTCACATTTAACACATTGAGTGGCGTCTCTGTAATTTTAGCCTAATTTTGCTTGTAGAAGAGCTACCCACCTACACACTAAATCTGTTAGTGAGAACAGCTTTGGAGCGTACCAAACACGTCCGACGCAATTGTTTTTTTGTTAACAGCGATGATTACGAAAAAATGCACAGGCTGATCGATTGCTCTTGCGTTCCTCACTCTTTTCGATGAATATCGAAACTGACCTTCCTTTGAACTAACGTGTTGTTGAAGTTGTTTCATCCACCTCCATTCATATCGAATTTAATACTACACATTTGACAGACTATACGATAATTTGCTGAAGCTCAATTCTATGCTATATGTTGATATTCGCTTCCTCTTGCTTCAAAAACCTCTATATTCAAGAAAATTACAAAGTCCTTGTAATGCTCCGGCGGGACACCCCTGCCATTTTTTTTAACTGCATTTTAGCTGCATAGATTAAGTGTTTTGCGTTCTCTTTCCTGGATTTCCAAAAATCTGCTGTTTTCATTATTATATTATTGTTTTTTCCATTGTGTTGACATGACTTTTCATGAAAACCCTTTTTCCCATCTGCTAAAATCGTATTACAATTGCTTTAATTTCTGTACAAACTTCTAATGCATTCTAGACTCCTTTTCATTGTGTTTTCCTCGGATTTCGTTATTTTCTCCTTTACCTAAGGTGTATATTTATCTTTAAAAGATCGTTTTTCATTCTAAGGTATTGAGTAAAATATACTCAATACTAGTGTACCTATGTTGGGACTTTAGTTACAGTTAGAATGAAAAAACAGCGCAGTTAATGTTTATCAAATAAATAAAAATCTGTATAGTTTATTTACAAGTGTTTTCACATCCTACTTAGGACATCACCCGTCATTAGTGTATGATGGAAGCCTGATCTTTGGCAGCTTCGGCAGAGAAGCTTGGCTCGGAGCCTATTCATGCAAGGCAACGTTTTTTCCAAACATCGATCCACTTATGACCTAGCAGACCTATAATTTACAGCTCATCATGGTCTTTTTCTTCTTTTTCATCCTTCTCCTCGGATTTATCTTCGTCCTCCTCGCCGACCTGACAAAGCAAGTAAAAAAATAAGCATGTGAAGTTTGCAGCCAGAACTTTCGTCAAACTTGTTACAAAACGAACTGAACAATACTCCCAGGTCACTATACCAATGAATATCCTATTGTATCGTGAACCAGTTAGATAAATAGTGGATACTTGCCTCATCATCTTCAGGCGTCTTGTTCTTCTCTAGGTCTTCCTCCATTTTTTTAGCCTCTTCCTCATCCTTCTTTCTCTGCTCCTCATCTTGTTCATCCTTCATTTTCTTCTCAGCGTCTTTCAAAGAAGCCCACGTCTCATCGCCGAAGGATTTAGCAAGTTCAGGATCGTCAGTGATAAGAAAGTTATCAAAGATTGTTCCAGATTTCACTTGCCAGAGATCGAGGCCAACATAGCAGAGCTCCTTTTGAAGATAGATTTTATCGTCGGCTTGATATTCGGGGTTGTCAATCTCGGGATGAACCCACTTGCCCTTATAAGAAGGGTTGTCAATCTTTTTGGGCTTCCATTCACCCTTATATTCAGGGTTGGTGATTTGAGGGGCTTCCCATTCGCCATCCATTTCATCGTCCCAGTCTTCAGGTTTCTTAGCTTCGGGATCAGGAATGTATTCCAATTTGTCCCAGTCATCAGGCTTAGAATCGTTAGGATCGTCGATCTTTTCACGATCATCCCAATCAGCGGGCTTCTTCGCCTCTGGATCCTTAATTTTTTTCGGCGGTAGGAAGTCCCAGTCTTCTTCAAAGGACCCGGATTCAACCTTCTCGTTGTCAATCATCACTTCGTATGTCTGGTCCGGCTTGACGATAAGCGTGTAAAGATGGGTGAAGACGTCGTCCTTGCAACGAATTTCTTTTTTGATAAGATGGTTCTTGCCTTTGTAATTGAAAATCACGTGCACCTTCTTCGTACCCGGTCCGCAAATGTCAGGGCCGAACATGATTCCATAAGGAGAGTCTCCATTCATTTTTGTTTGATCAAGATCACAGGGGAAAAGCTTGACGTAGCCACCTCCACAATCTATGTTCTGCTCGTGCTTTACAGTGAATTGAATAACCTGTCCAACATAGACCGACAAGAAAATATGCTTTAAGCCAAATTATTAGACATGCTGAGATCTCTAAATACCCTTTTCTGCCGAATCTTTTCACCTTACAACGTCTCAGTCGCATTGAAACAAATAATCACAGGGCGCTAAGAAGACTAATATATATATATATATATATATATATATTACTAAACTATATATAAACTATATATAAAAGTTATATATAAGTTAGTAAGTTAGTTAGTAGTAAGATAGTAAGATAACTAATACGTACTAAGGGCTTCCCTTCATTAGAGAACTTATCAAATTTGGCGGAGAGTCCATAGAAACGCGCATCTTGTGAAGTTTTAAGCCCTTTGGACTTTTCCGGATCTCCGTAGAATTTGCCGGCTGTCAGTTCAAATTTTCCAGTTTCGTCACCCTTAAACGTCGACTGCACCCATCGTTTCGTGTACGCATCTGAAAATAATGCAAAAAACGCAAGTTCTTCATATTAGCAGTATCCCAATAAACGTTCGTATGCTGGCTTCTTCTATAGGTATCGTGTAAAGGCGTCGACGAACCTTCTAGAAACCGTCGTGTCATTCAAAATGCATGGTCCTGTGTACATAAAACCAACCAAATTAAAAGTTTAAAAGCCCTGTACGCTTGAAACCAATTTGATCGAAAACCACAAAATAATGACCATTTGGATAGAAAAGGATTCCGTGAAGGTATGCCTACACGAATATATAATGCTACAGGCGAACCGGGGGTGCCGTGTTTACGTCATCACCGCACCGCGTCCGGGAAACCAGCCAAAACTCATATCGAAACGCAGCCTAAAAATACATCTGTTGAAAAATAGAGGGCCGCGTGTATTCTGAACATCAAAAGACCAAATAAAATTACGTAACCAAAGCTTGTGCTAATTTTTCATCAGCCCCATGTCAGCTGTTGTCGGCTGCACTGTCATTTTCTTCAACCGACGAACTCTTAATCAGCTACCGGTAGATAAAACATTAGTGGCCACTAACTCAAATTTAATACGTACTCACTATAAAGTGGTGTTAGAGCGACTTACCTCCATCCTCAAAAGTCTCCTTAAAAAAAACCTCAGCTGAGGCTACCGCCACCAGGCTAAGGAAAAGCCAGCAAGGAATTCTAGACATTTTAATACAACCACCCGCTTCAAAGAACAACGTCCGACGGGAATGAGCTAGTGAGGCCAAACTCCTTGGACCGGGCGATGATATAGCGCGTGGAGGTTCCACACGGCGAGCTGTGATTGGCGTCCAATCTGCCAATGACGTTCTACCACGAGCCAACGCGCGAAATTCGAATTCAACGCCGCGTGTCACTCCAACAATGATTGTACCAAATCCAGAAAATTATTTTGTTTGACGTGCTCGTATGCACTAAGTGACTCCTACAGAGATGAGAAATTTCAGAAGAAATAAGTGTAGGTATGCGTTCATTCACAAGTAAAATGATAGCAATAATCTACGATGTCGATTCTCTTTGGTAACCTCAACATTAGAGGTGGAAAATATCAATAGCGGCTCTTCCGTTTTTACTGAAAACCAATGACCAGACATACAAATACTTTAAAAACACAAAGAAAGAAGTGCTGGTGTTTTGACAAATAGCGTACACCTAACAAGGCGCTTAAGAGATATACGACACACTAATCCAGATTGGGATTTCTATATGCCAAACAGCAGCACTTTCGTGTGGGTGATGTATCTTGTTCAGCCAACATTTAACGTCCACGGTACCGCTTTTGCATTACCTCGTAAGACGGGGCCAATAAATGTAAATGTCCAACGACGGGGATCGAGCCTGAGCATCTACGTGTCTCCTACGGTCGCGAGCACCAAGCCGTGGAGCTCGACACGTTCCGGCTAACCGGCGACAGCCGGCTGACCAAATATTGGAGCATTATATCAAACAGCACCGTGACTGATCTAGTTCAATTTTTCAAAGAGGTCTAGCTCTAAGAATCAAACCTCAAGGTCAGCATTACGAGAAAGATATCTTGCGAAACAACATGATGCTTGAAAGGTGACATATAGAATGTAGTCTCATTCTTTATGATGATGGATTTTTAATAACAACATTCTTGGTCATCGACGTAGGTATATGTAAAATAAATAATTTGCAATGCACGGTAGATAATGGTAATTTCAGGCAAATTGGTAAAAATGGTAATTTATAACAAATTCTTCGCAAGGAAGTCGAATGCAATAAATGGCCAACATAAGTAAAACTTTGCAACAAATGAATAGAAGGCCAAATAGGAAAACTTTGGTTTTCTTTTCTATGGACTACTCAAGGGATTGAAAAGTACACTTATGGAATAAACGTTTTATTCATAGCTGACAACGTAGGTTACCTAGAAAAAATGGAAAAATGTTTACTGAGTACGTATTAGTGATGCTTAATGAGAAATTTATTAATATAATAGCATGTAATGGTACCAATTTATCACGCATGTCAATAAATCATATATAATAATGAAAATTATTTCAAATATGTGTTAATCTTAGATTCATCGACACGCCCCTATTGTTTGAAAGCATGAATAAACGTTGCATTACTATTCCATACTATGCTGAAACATTCTGACACGCTGGTGCTATGAAGTACAAACCTTACTTTCTTCTGATATCAATCCTAATGAGCTCACTCCATTTCGTCTATCCCCTTTTTCTCGTCCTTTCGAATATCTACCAAAATTTTCACAAAATGTTATAAGAAGAATTATCTATCCCGCACAACAATTACTAATGGAATAGGCTCAACCTCGAAGTAAATTAGTGGCATCAGAAAGTGAATCATGTGAGCTAGAGGGTGACATTTTTGTGAAAACAGGTGACATCTTAGCGCTGGGACGAGTCCCGTCACAATGCTTTCAGAGTAGACAATGTTTGGGTTTTCAAGTAATGAGTATACGTTTTTCACGTGCTAATTAAAATAAAGCTACCAAAACAAAGATTAACAGTTTTATGTCCACAACTTTCACGACTGAAAAATCTTCTCAAGGTTGTTAGATTTTTCTTTTTAGGGTTCCGTAAATTAAGCTAATATTATCGTTGAAAACCTAATGTTCCCCTAACACGGCTCTAACTATGCCTCTAACTTTCTGATGCCGCTAATTTACTTGAGAGTTAAGTCTGTTCCATTAGTACTTGCCTTTATTTTAGGGGGATTTAGATAATTCTTTTCATAGCATTTTGTGAAAAACGCTTCGTTGATATCCGAAAAGACGAGAAAAAGCGAATAGACAGAATGGAGTGAATTCATTAGGAATGATATCATCATTAGAAGGCGTTATGAAGGTTGTGGGGATTTTACACTTTAAAATACGAATATCTGATCAATACGATACGCACAGAAATCAGGATGCCTCGTTTGCAAATATTAGGTCAAACATTAAAAAACACTTTCGCTTATTTCACGTAAAAGGTAGCAAATGATGACACGTAAAAAATGTGTGAAAACACCCATTGAACCCACTAAGAAACATTCAAAATTCTCACTTGCAAGCACTGCCTTTATTAATTTAGAAATATTGTCTATTGTCTGGCAAAGCTAATCCAGTAGTAATCTTGTAACGGAAAACTAACGCATTCTTACTCTATTGACGCCGTAAAACCAAATTCTGTGAAGGAGCGTAGAGCACGATTAGGTTGGTGGCTGATCTTACAAAATAATGCAAAAGTGGTACGCTGTACGTTAAATGTTGACTGTATGTCAGCTGTTGGTCAGCCCAAAAAAATATTTTAAGTTGGCGGGCCTAAGTGTTAGATCTCACTATTACCGGCACACAAGTAAAGCAAGCTATACGATAATACCGTATAATTCAGAAAGGTCGAAATCAAAATGGGCAGCGAGCTTCGCCATTCGCGTCGACGTACGATAATACCTATTATGGTGCATATTATGTGATTTGATTACACCTACATTGGGCCCAGACATTGGGACAGCAGAAAGACTACCCTCTGTATTGATTAGTTAAGCAACGTTATCAAAAAGCGTATGTTCCCTATCACTATAACTGATGCTAAAAGAGGTGCACGTTTTTAAGACAAATTAACTAAAGGGCTGTGAAGAGAATTGGAAGAGAACAGAAATTATTTCGCTTGGAGGGCCGATAACGATTGCCCAGCTTACAAGAAAGTATACTGAAGTACTTGGATTAAACGTGTTTCCTTTTCGTCTAACAAATCAAATTTTATTATATGCGGCTGTATATTGCAATCTCTACCTGGCTAATGGTAAGTATTTATAAATAAATCGCCTGAGCTTGCTGAAATTAGTGCACGCGCATATAATGCAGTTCTTTTCTAAAGAAATTTAAGAAGCTCTCATAACCAGCAACATTGTTAGTGTGATGTGTCGCACCATTTTGAAGGTCTGTTTAGATGTCCGGTGCAAAAGTAGAATGTCCGTTTATTAAGAGTGCGATCAAATGTTGAATTGCTGTAATATATTACCAGATAATTTGCCAATCCGCATTATCCTAAAATAATGCATGCAATTGGTTATCCTGGTACTCATATAGGCATTTAAACTGAATTAAGGTCGTATCATCCCTGTGTTTCTCGATTCTTCTAACTTTTAGTAGTTGATCTTTTCTCTTCAGCACTACTTATTGTGAAGCCGTCATTATTGCATACAAAAATTTTTTACTAGTAAACAGATTAACCTAAGCTTTGGCTCGTACCTTCAGACCCCCGATGTTGATAAGCTCGATGTGTTTTGGGGTGCAGTTTTCTGACTTCACGCTCGTTCTACTTTCTCCACTTCCATCTTGCTTCGGAAAGAAGAGCATTCTGGAGTTTACTGAAATTTTTGCAGGACGCGTTGACTCATGTGCTAGAAATTCTTTAACCAAATCAGCTTTAGCCGCAACTGACTCCCCATCGACTGCCGCCCTGCTAAAATTACCAAAAAGCTCTCATATCCTTAGGGAAGAGGGGTTACCTGCTCAACTGAAACAGAATGTATAGGCTAGAAATATAATAAACCGCTGTAACATGCTACGTAAGCTATTGCTTGACTAAAGGCCGCATTACATTAATCAAACCAAAATGACCATCGCTCTTCGCTAACCGTGGCTAGGCTTTGATTAACTGTTTACATTTCGTTGCAATTCCTACACCTGTATCACGTCGATCCCAATAAGAAAATACAAAAAAGACTTCTTCCTTTCTAAGAATTTATTCCCTTACGGATGCACGTGGTTGCTTGTAATAATTTTCGATAATTAAAAATTTTTAGTGCTGATTATCAGCCAACATTTAACGTCCACGGTAGCGCTTTTTGTATCACTTTGTATGATGGACCCCATAACTGTAAATGTACAACAGCGGGGATCAAACCTGTGTACCTACGTGTTTCCTCCGGTCGCAAGGCGTATGCGGATGCGCCAAGTCACCGAACTCGACGGTATTCGATAGACAAACTGACTGTATGTATGTCAAGGTACCGCTCTGTAGAGAAGACAATGCGAAGAGCACCTATTGTGTATCGGGACTAATAATAATCTCAAAGAGCTGTTGGCAAAATGAAACCACAGCTTTAAACGGTAACAATCATGCAAGTAATCATTTGAAGGGTTGAAAGAAGAGGTTATAATTACTAGTAGACAAGAGATTTGTAAACGCCTGCTCCAAGCTATCAAAATCATCGCCCTGTGGAGCGCGATTGGGAATACTTTCACGAAAATCACTACACCAATTATCTTGTCCAACTTTTTTTAATGATGCAATTATATGCCTGCCATAGAAAATCCTATATAACAAAGCAATAAATATAAATTTTATTTGACAAGATCATGGGCGGTTTGGAAGTATACAACATCATATATATATATACACCTGCCTTATTTAATATATATCGAAATGCAGTAAACTCGAAAGAACAATTTAGAGGGTTCACGCAACTCCGAATTCTAGATTACATTTCGCAATTCATCTTTAACAGAGGATCCACTTAGTTCTGTAGATAGTTTGAATTTGAAATTAAGCCCTCGCTAAAATTATGTTTCAAAAAGAGGACTCGACCAAAGATAGGTCAGTTAAAGTACTAGCAGCCCATGAATGAAGCTTAATAAATTAGCTTTTTATGGCTTTACAATTTCGGCAGCTTTTTACAGAGATATAAACTTCAAACATAAACGAGCAGAATTCAATGTAAGCTACGCAAAATATTAATAAATTATTATATTGAATACATTATGCCTCGTGCCCACTTCTGTTCCAAATCTGAAACACATAGTTTGCGCAACTTTATGATCAAAGCTTCTATTCAAGGAAGTTTATAGCTTCTAGCCGCAACTAGTGTACCGCGCATGCGTTGAAGGCGGACAACAATTTACCCTCACCGAAAGACTGATAGAGCCAATGCGACATTCAGTCTTCAACAGTGATAGTATTGCACTTAGCTGTTGTTTAGTATTTTCTTTCGTTTGTTTGTGCTGCCCAAAAACTGATTCTACTATAACTCTAAAAATTAGCTATTCTTTTTACTGACTGTGCGTTAACATTTAAAAGAATGAACGATCAAGGCGAAGAAGACAAATGGGCCAACAAAAGCCATAAGGATAGAGTAAGTTTAATAGAGCCGCATATGGAGAGTGGTGCTAAGGCTCCAGAGTTTGTTCCTAACAAACCTTCATCTTTTGTTACCCAGGTAAGCAGTGGCTTTTATTAACTTTGTTCTGCTTTACTGGCTAGCGAAACATTTCTATAGTACCATTTAGATTGTAAGTGTTCCTGTAGAAGAGATTTCATGGTCATATTGTGACTGTATTCCGGGTGCCGCATAGGAAAAAATCCATGCATAGGCAGTTAATTGTAAGAAACGCAACCACTGATTAATTATTGCCAGTCCATTGAACAATTTGCTGTTGATATACTAATGTAAAGCAAGTTGATATAACCAAAGGCCAAATGGCGACTGAAAGTATTAATGCGGCCTGAAATATTTGTCACTTCATATATGGTAATACGTATTAAATTTATTATTATTATTCGAAACCATGAAATCTGTAAATAAGGTCATTTCTATTCGAAAAAAGAAACCACAACGACCAATGACGGTACGCACTTTAAAGCATATTCAAAAGTTTTTATGTAATTGTGCACAATTATATGAGTTATATATTAATGAGGAAGGTAGGCATATTCTGAGGTGATTTCAGTTCCCATGCGAATAAAAATAATCGTACTTACTATGCATCACCTAAGAATAAAAATGATTATACAAAAGATATTATAATTATTTATTGAAAATTCGCCAGAATATGCAGGCCTAAGACTAATTGCTTGCATATTAATGGTGGTTCGTCGTATTCGTTTGCGATGAAAATGATCAGAGTCTGAATGTTAATGTATATCCATCTGTACACCATTATATAGGCACGCATCCGCGAACGCAAATTCAATTTCGAAACGATCGCTGAACAGAGAGCCGAATTAGAAGAATTCCGATATAAGCTGGATATGTTCGAGTCAAGGTTGAGAAACTCTTCGTTTATGGACCCTGAGCAGAGAGGAATTCTACATGAACTGGTTAGTACACCAATGCCTCACAATGATCTAAAAATCATTCTAAGAAGAATGTTAACGAACGAAACACTTGATCAGAACATGATAATTAATGAGGCTACTAATAAGGAACAGCAATTCTGTCTCTAAAGTTTCCTGACAATCGACCCTAGCAATCTGTAAATTCCATGTAAGTTAACCGTGTTTAATAATATCTTGACTGTTTATTAGCTGCATTAATTGTATGATTTATTATTATTATTATTACTATTATTATTATTATTATTATTATTATTATTATTATTATTATTACAGTTTGTAGCCAAATATTTCGTTTTTCATTTTGTGAATACTACAATTCAAAAAGCTTAGTCTATCCATCATAATTAATAAAGTACGTAAAATTCAATTAACGCCTACTTGCGCCTTATTATTATATTTAAGCTTGATTCAGACGATGATTGAATATTTGGTACTTCTAATTTAAGGCCTAAGGTAAACGCAAAACTGAGTATAACCATAGTACGTGAAACCAATCCAACTACCCAATTTTACCTAGAGAATAGTTATAGAGGTTTGCTATATTATTCTAATAAATGAATACACTATTTCTATTTCGTCAAAAATTAGCTGCCTGTACCCGTTATATCTCGACAGTCGACTAGTAGTGCACCACTCAATTTAGTTGAAAACACCTATTATTATTTTTTAATCTAAACGATCCACTAAAACAAACCTTGAAAAATTTGTGTTTCAAAACATAGGGACCTGTAATTTCGGTCAAGTCCGTACATAGAACAGGGAAAGTGTGAACATATTATCTGGTGCTCTTAAATATTATATAATAAATCGCAACACAACTGATACGTTCTACAATACGTACACTTTAATATCCATTTATACTTAAATGAACAATGCAAGCTTCTGATTTTTCTATTGCAGGCTAAAGAAGCGCGGGAGCATTTGAAAAAACTCGAGCCTAAGGTTAATCATATTCATCGAAGTTCGCAAAAGTCTCTTGTAATAATTTTCACAATCTTTACCCTATTTGTAACACTTTATATATTTCTTATAATGAAGACAATTTGGAAAGATGATAAGATCGGTGAACGTATTGAGTATGATTAATTAGGTACTACCACGACTTCATTATATATTTTATTATGAAACGCAAAGGATTTTACTACCATAAGTCTGTTGGCCAACAAAAAATAGAGTAACTTGGAAAAAGTACAAAATCTTGATTACTGTTGAAGCAACCAAGCAAGGTAACTCAGTCTGTTTCTCAAATTGTGAAATCTGGTGAAAAATAAAGCATGATGTGGCAATCTATGGTCACTTATATTTGGCAGAATAGACTGTAAATTATCTGGTTCGCTAAGGTATGCGCTTGTGATTGTAACTGCAAGGGTTGCAATTTAGTTAGTAAAACATGCCAGATTCACTCATGTTTTTGTTGACCAGCCGGTATCGAATCAATAACGGTATTATTTAGCGCAAATTTAATTAGAATCTTAATCTAAAATTGTGTAATATAATCGCATATCTCAAGCATATCTCTATGAGCATATATTACGGAAGATTTTGAGGATATTTGAGGCGTATTATCTTCGTAACCCCAGAATACTAGGACGGATCCGTTTTAGGGATTTTATTCCCCATCAGCGAAATGGGGAAGTTATGTTGTTCTTTTGCATTTTTATGAGTCAAATGAGGAAATATCTAATTTTTATCCTATTTTAGAGTTTTTTTGTCTTTTCAGAATCTTCGAATAGTGTAATTCAGTCAATTTAACACTCCAAAAATCCTGCAACATACCGTCGAAAGGTTCAAAGCCATCAATACCTATACATCTTAGCCGGATAGATCATACGTCGTAACTCCTCGATTTCATAATAGTGCAATATTGTTTAACCAGTGGGAAATACATTAATTTAAATCCTAACTGTCCGACTATAGTCGTAGCCTTTTGGGTAAAGCTAATAAGACTAATATGTAATGCCATATATGGATGAGATTTTAATATTGTTATCAATGGATATGTCAGTCTTAGTTCTGGCCACTTAGTTACATGATCTTCTCGATGAGGTACTTGTAAACTCGTACATTTTTGTAATTGTTCACAATCTGGTATGTCAACTGATTAATTATTCAAAATTTGAAAATATAACGCAAATTTACCTATATATATATGTGTATATATATATATATGTATATATATATGTGTGTCTGTGTGTGTGGGCTACTCGTGTGTACACGGGTGTGCATGTAGAAACTTGCCCTTTTTGTTTTAACAATGCCAGACAACGGTTCGAATTTTTTTATTCAGGTTACCGGAACGCCCATAATCCGTTGGAGAAGCAAGTGCAACCGTGTGAGTAGAATACAATTACATATTTAGTGTATTTTCCTCTGTTTAGCACCAAGAGGGAGGTATAATATAGGTTTGGAAATACTCAAATAATGATAAGATGTGCACCATGTTTATTAGAACAAAAATTCGTAAATATTAAAAAAATATACAATTGTTTTGTAAGGTTATGCTGCGTATCATGATAATCCTACTTCGCTGAACGTGCATACAGCTCATAGGAAAAAACTATTGTGGACTGACAGTGATCAAGTTAATTATATGATTATGAAAATTTAAACCGACCTGAGAAATAACTCTTTCAGAAGTCCCTGCGTTCTGGGTTATTTGGTTAGAAATCGGGAAGAAACAATACTGTTCCTCACATTATATATATATATATATATATATATATATAT
>MNPL01000164.1:0-26710 GCA_002081605.1 Tropilaelaps mercedesae
AATATATATATATATATATATATATATTTTATTATCACCACAAGTTGTCCTTTTGTGCAGGCTTTTATTTTAGTTTTGCGACCGTTTGGCATTATCATGAAATAAGTTCCCATTCAAATGTTCGTTAGATCATTGAAAAATCTACTTTGATTTTGAGCGGACTTTGATTTTAAACTAGAGTGCTTAAGGTAACACCCATACATCGAAGCAAAAATGGATCAGCTGTTGCTTGCCAGTGCAAACCCCCTTTCTAAAAGTATTCTTTTGAATCATTTGGAAACCATGGTTGGAATCCTAGTGGTCCTGAATAGGTCTCTCCCAGACTACCGTGTCATGTACTTTTAGCCATGACGTTATGGCCCATGATGGTACCTCACTAAAAAGGCTCAAAAACAAAAAGCTGATCCCGCCAGTGATACTTTTCGAATGCTTTTAAAATCCGTAGATAGGGTGCTTCGCAGGCTCCTAGGAAAGTCATTATTTGTAAAATAGTCAAAGATTTAGCAGATTTGGTGGCATGTAAAGACCACGACTATTTGTCCGTACCATGAATTCATTCAGGTGTGGAAGTAATCGATGATTACAGGCAGTCGACTGAGCAATTATATCTATTTTTTTTTTTATTTACAGTTATTTACATTTGATTATTTTACATTAATGACTAATGTTTTCTAGAATTTTGCACTTTGCATAGCGAGAGTTTATGGTGTTGATCATATGGAAATAAAATTATTAATATACAACATAAGTAATTATAAAGTCATTTAGGAGCTGTTACGCAAGGGTTGTCTGCCTAATTAACTAGATGATGCGGCCAACTTGTGGACCATGCTCAAGCTTCCTCTCGATATTTCCCTGTTCATGCCTTGAATGGATTTAAAGTAACTTTGTCATTGTGCTAAAAATATTTATTAAATAAAGGATATGTGTATTTGTTAGTGGAAAGTTATGTTCTTGAGATGGCACTATACAAGCGGCTGTGTACAGTATATTTCTGATTTCCCTTTGCTATATTCGTCAGATGGATGGAGAGTATGGCAAAAGAAGCGACTCTGTGGCTTCATGTGTCGTCGCAATGACTATGAAATTTATATCGGATCGGCACGAACGAAGTATTTTCTCTGCAGTCTTAATTAAATTGTGGAAAAACCTTGCCAGTCTATTTTCACGGGTTGTAATTCGCTGAGCCTGGTATAGAAAGAGGTAGTTTCAAGGCCTTCCTTGAACGCGCGTCTGAGTGTGTTACAATATATTTTCATGCTATTTATAAACCTATCTAAGAGGTCTCAACAACTTTGCCAATGTTTGTCGGGTCTGTTTTTCAGCTGTATCGAATATCCATCAGAGACGTTTTTAGACGTCGCTCTTCTCTTCGCTGATTACATTGCCAAGGTAAGGAACGAATTGAATTACGTCGCTATAAGTCAACACAGGCATAAAAATTTACGACTGCTGTTTATCTGCCTCCATATGCACAAGAGCCGACCAACCTGTGGGCTACGCGCATTGACTTTTAAACATTGATTTTTCTAACTTTAGGTGTCATCTGGCGTGAGTCGAGTGGAATCAAAACAACTACACGATGGAAGTGTTTACATTCTTGGTCGGATGCAACTCGAATTGGCGAACGAGCAGCATAAGCAGAACGGCGATGTTCTTACAAAGGTGAGAACCAACGGCAGGGACCCACGAGCTAAAGTTGTTTATTTCTATACAGATGATGAATGTGCAAAAAGATGAAGAATTCGATTCTGTACGTAGAATATTTTCAATATGTAACATTTTAGAGTGCTTATGCTACGTCTACGATACCTGAGCTTCACTTGACTGAGTTTGGGTGGATGTATGTGGCTGAATTCTGTTTGGCACAAAACACTAAAATATTATATTCGGTTTCAACTCAAGCCGTGATTTATTGACAGAAATGCAATTTCATAGCACTCAAGTTCTTGAAATAATAATAATAAGAATAATAATAGAATTTAACTGTTCTGTCTGCTTGGGGATAATCCTCTACGGCTCAGATGTCGCAGGTGGTCCGTGTATTATCGAAGGAAGGAGAGCGACTGGGTGATGCTGTTGCGCTACCACCATTGCCGGCAGATTTTATGGCAGCTTCTCCAGCCGGCGGAGAACCTACACCAGGTCCCGGTCGAGGCGTGGCGGCTGTGCCAAGACATTCGCCAGATCCAATTTTGGCCCGGGTCGAACTGACACTCGCCCCTGTCGCCCCTGAGGTCAGCGACGATCATAATGAGTCGCGCAAGTCAGACGACGAATGCAAGCCTGCTTTATTTGCCAGAAATGGAGAATGGTTAGTTTGCAAATGTCCCTGCGACCGAAACAGCTGGCGCGTAACAACAGGCGATCGGACAAGGCCGCGTTAGCCTCACGGTTGTCGAGCTGTCACGTGCAAGTAACCGCTAACGTTCTCGCGATTCGAAGGCAACAGCAACACAATCTAATAAGAAACCTGTGTGTGACGAGTACACCAACTCAAGGAATAGGTTCAGCTTGCTTTGAAAACCATAGTTGAGGAGAGGGAGGTAATGAGTATAACGGGACTATTTTGAACTTAAACGCATAGAAAGCAGTCGGACGTGTCTGTGCTAATCAACGCATGTTTATCTATCTGTGCGCTGCCAGGGTCACGTTCTACGGTGTCGCAGATGCGTTGATGCGCGCAGCTATCTCACTCCAGCGCCTTCCCCTGGTAGAAGATGTGGCCCGGCTGGGAACATTGCTCTCAGATGACGTTCTCGTACAGGCAGCACGTGCCGTTGTTCGAATGGCACTGCAGGCTCACGATGATGACAGGACTCTGAAATACTGCGTGAGTGACATTCGGCCATGTGGGATAGATCTTTACGAAAGCGACTGCCTAATAATGCTTCATGTAGTGACGTCATTTCAAGACGGTCGTTTTTATAACTAGTTTTAAAGCTAGTGGAAATTGACTCAGCCAATTCCAACCTATAGCAAAAGGGGCTCTATTCTAAGGCGAACTTTCCAAGTCTTCTAACCACCTTGTGTGCACGATTATTTATATGTACCAATAGTGGCGTATGCTCTGCGTCAGATATCACACGCAGCAGGTTTGGCGGAAATTATAGAGTGGAGGTTGCCGGGAGGAAATATGCTATAAGCTAACTCGTCAAACGGGTTCATTCACTTGCTCTTCTAGTGGCTTGAATTAAACAGGCTAGATACGAGGATTTGATCTAACTAAACCTATAATCGTAGTTTCCTATGCAGATTCTGTGGTGACAGAATCACGCTTCAGACTAGCTCAACTGGCATGTCGTTCTTTGCTTTATAGCTGGATGTCTATCAGACACTCACGGGTCTTCTGCGAAGTTCGTCCGTTCGTCAGAACGTCCATCTTCTGACATGTGTTGCACTGCTTCGACGTAGCAGCGCAGATAGCGGAAGCTCGGCAAATTCGCAAGGCCACAGCGTGCCGTTAAACTGTACGCTCATACAACTGCTTGCGGAATTGTTCGAGTGCACGCTGTATGACGGACGCACGTGGGCCATTGAGACGCTAGAAAAAGAAATCACGTCACCTTTTAGTGGTTGGTTCTTTTTTTAATGTAAAGATATGGAGGTCGATTTATTACCGTTGAGCAGTGGTTGCCATAGGATAAATCAGGGGGCGATTAGGTGGAGAGTCACTGTCCTAGAGTTGTACTGGGCCCGCAAATTAGCTCAAGAATATTCAAATATAGATTAGCATTTATTTATATGTACATTAAATGATTTTTTAGTTACATGCATTGTTATTGTTCTCGTCATTCCTACTGCTGTTCTGTTGTTGCAAGTAAACATAAGGTAGGGTTACACAGTCCTTCTAATGCGTTGACGTGTGTATGTATAATCGAACTCTATGTGCAAGGCAGAAGAAACCTTGTACGTACGTACATATACGTTTTCATATACGTTACGGTCATTTTGGTTTCAATTCCAGTTGAGAAGGTGCAGCTGATCTTGGACTTGCCCCTTTGTAATCATCTGTTCAGCTGCATCTCCGTGGGTTACCGAAAAGCAGCATTACTTGCTAGACCCAGCTCGAGTCCCGAAGATGACGATGATGACTCCGAGCTCATTCTGGGCGCCTGGTATGTTTCGAAGCGGCAACACGCGTGGAGTCTAGCAGTAACCAAGAAATATTTTATGACATCCTCGCATTGCAGACATTCTGTAAAATTATACGATTTTTGAACGCCACGTTCACAGACCATCGGTCACATACAGTCTGTGCAGTGTTTCCGATAGTCACGAATCCAACTGCTTAAGCAGACAGTGTTGACGAATTATATTGGTATTTGAGAAAGACCTCCACCTAGTCATGAACGAATAAGTATAATGTACTCGAGTGTTTTGTTGTTTCGAAAAAAAAGAAGATTCGAACGAAGAGTCTTAGCGGTACCTAAATTTGCATTAATAGGGCCGTCCAAGTTGAGCCATAGTGAAATGTGGCCACAGCGCTGATGAAAAAACCGTTTCGTCATCGTGCTGCAGTCCTTTCAAAGCATTAAATGACGATTCCAGAATCGCCATAGCTACGACAAGTTCAAATAGCACAACATATAATATGCGCTGTGTGTGCGTGTGTGTGTATGTGTGGGGCAACTACTTGCAGGTACGAAGGGGTTCTGAGTCAAGATGGTGCCGCAGGAGAGTTCGGCGGTGAGCAGGGAGCGGGCGATTCAAATAGCGGTGATTCGCATATGCAATTGGCAGCAAGAGCCGTACACCTGCTTGATGCGCAGCTGGTTGCGGGATTTCCAAATATCGAAGACTACCTAGCCAGGTGAATTGAGGTGTCTGTTCAGTCAAAACATGTCGTCTATCTCGGCTCAGAAAACCATTTGACCATCTTCGGTAGCAATCAGTGAGATCACAACAAGTGTTGCGTTAATTTCGTTGGTGTGCATAGGCATTTAACAGCGGCCCACATGCTTACATTGGCCAACATCATTCGAGACCTTGACGGAGGGATGGTGGCCCCTGGGCAAGAACAGTTTGCCGTTGCGATTCAGCGCCTTGTTCACAATCTATTCGCTAGAGGCGTACTTAGTCGGGATATGCAAGACACCTTGCTGAACACACTCGGTAAGCAAGATGACACAACGTCATCAGAGAAATGGCGAAGGTTGAATATAATTTCCACGTATTCAACATGCTCGAAAGTTCTATACGCCGCGAAGTGCTCCGCATCGAGAAGTATGCTTCCTTATCTATTTTTTTATGTTTCAACTTGGCTATGGTGTGAGACATTCAGTATCGGTTATGAATTGGCATGCATTAGGAATCAATCCGTGGAAGGCGGGTGCGCCTTGGCCGTTGGAAATCACGCCTCGTTGTTTGGCAATTCTTGCACAAGCTATCTTGCTCCATCCAGACTCGGAGACAGCGAAGGTTGCCGTGTGGCATAAGGCGGTGCGAGCTCTGAGTTCCTCTTCAAGTTGCCATTCCCAGTCAGGAACAACGCCAGCATCAACGGCTACTTCTGCTGAAACTGCATCGAAGCCGATCTCGTCAGCTGATGCAGCCCAAACGACTGAGGGTGAGTGACGGACATCTTTAAGCCTGTTTCTGTAGTGTAAAGCCATAGGGTTTTACTCAACTGAAATGTCTTTCTGCTCTGTATTTGGGTCGTTAGTCATATATTGAGTATGTACTTATTATTGCCACTCAAAAGAAGAACGAGACGAAAAGCTAGAGAAGAAGACAGTCTGACACATTTGATTTGTCAACCCAAAAACGTCTATTCCAGAGACAGTTCAAGCTGTTCGCTCTAGTGTGATTTTGACATGAGAGCGAAATAAATTAGTGAGCAGTCCTGGATATTTGTTTTGCATTACGAATCTCGTTGTGGTGCCATCGGACATCCATACGCGTTTCTTGTCATTTCTCAGGTGGGTCCGAACGCACACAGTCCACCTCTTATGGGGCAGGTGTGATGTTGGGGTTGCCGGAAGATCTGAACGTGGAGCACGCTCAGCTGTTGCTGTATTTATTCGACTCCATTCCGCTGATGCAACGAAAAGAGCTCCTGCTCAGCCTTGTTGAGCCGATTTGCGCCTGCGAAGGCAGCATCAGAATTAGGTCGCAGTCAGCAACAGGCGTAGGCTCAACTTCGCAAGCTTCAACGAGCAGACGGGACCAAGATGGGGCAGGCAACTTTTTGCGACTCGGGCGTTTGTTACACCTATTTGAGTACCTCGTCAAACATCTGTATACGGCACCGTCATGGCTGACGGAACAGGTACGTGACGATAAGTGGCTTAAGTTGGACCTGTTTTTCGGAGTAATGCAAAGATGGACATTGTTATGTGTAAGCTAGACTTATAGTATAGTCAGGTACATAGTCGTGGTGCTACAATCTACATGATTTTCTAGTTGGTAGCGTCCCGTGTGATTGAGGTAACACCTACATATTCGCTTTAATTCTAAACGATATTCAACATAACGCTGGCTTCAATTCTAGGTAACGACCAATATTTTAGGCTGTGGCGATGCCTCCAGCAGCTCTAATGGATCCGTGAAGTACTTTGCCTACAAGGAACTGGAAGAGAACTTTCATATGCAGGAGGGCTCCCAACGGAAGTTGAAGTTCTATACGTTGTGTGAAGAAACGCAACCCGGACAGTTTCCTAAGCTCGACGGATTCGCCATAAACTTCCTGTTGGCTAATCAAAGCAGGTGCGTAGGTCTGCCACGCATATTTCATACGCAAAACGGCCAAACAGTGTGAGCCCGTATGTACCGCACAAGATACATAGATACGTTCAGGCCTGTTTACTAAATTCGTTTAAAGGAATCACAACAAGATTCAAAATCACTTTATGACAATTATTTTTTAAAATATTTTCCGAATAGTTTTAACAACAATAATTAGGTGATATGATGCTTCCGAGAGTCTAATGTTACTGTCCCGTAATGTGCTACTGCCCCGGTGTACGGTTCTACAATGCTTTTAGGTACGAACGATTGTACAAGCGTATCATCGAATTGCTGGACGTCGCTGGAAGCGGGGTTGAACAACGGGGTGAAGCGGGTGGCATGAGCTATGTACAGTTGTGTGGGGCTCAATACGTCATGTGGGGCGCCTGGCGCCTATTTTTAAGTCTCCCGCCGTCACTTCATGCCTTGAAAAATCTCAATTCGCATCCGCTGTTACTCTGCGTGCTTCTACCGCGCCTCGGCCATCGGAATCTGTCTGCATGGATAAAGGACGGTGAGTCGAGCTCGTCCGTGAGCGAATTTATGACCTACGTGGAATAGATTTGCTGCGGTAGTGAACAACGAGAGAAAAACACGCATGCAAAACGGGCTATTAGTAACTGTTCGTAATTGTCCCGTAATTTTATTTATAGGTGTATCGAAGCAACTGGAGGGTGGCGCAGATTTATCTGAGACTCTGGAGCAAATCTCGGCCAAATTTTCGGGCATTAGCCATGAGATTTCTCTGCTGAGCAATCTCATAACGCGCCTAGAGACGGACACGTGGACCGGCACCGATCTATTCTGGTTGGAAGTTGTGTTGGGCAAGCTGCAGCATTCATTCAACAACATTGGTGAGAACAACAGACGCCGGGTCTGTTTTTCCAGCAGAAAATGTACAGACATGACACTTGCTACCAAAACGGTTGTTTAAATATTTTCAAACTTGGCGAAACAGCTTTGTCGAATGTTGGTGGTATTGTGTATCAGTGATTCGCATTCCGTAGTGAAGTTAAACCTATTCAAAACGCTTTCGAGGAGTTCAACCACTCGCATTGAGTGGATCGTGACTGTGAAGGAAGCGTTTTGCCTTCTTCCCTCACTTTTGCTTATGTTCTCTGGCTGTAACGCCTTCGTGCGCGTCTGCCTGTCACAGACGATGATCAGAAACGCGAGCGGTTGCCGCCGCTGCTAGGACAGGTGCTCCACCTTCTGCAGTTGTGTCGCCGGTCGCTGCATCGCCTAGTTCTCGACGAATTTGACTGTGGTGGTTTCGACGCGGCCTACGACGTCGCATTGGAGATCGCCTTATCGCGCGCGATGGACACGTCGGTGACGTGCGTCACCCTCGCGGTGGCCTCCTGTCTTCCAAAAGGACTGTCATCCATCCTAAACTGCAGGTAATTTCCCTTTTACTCGACAAAGCGACTGCGAAACGCTTATGCGGTACTTCAGGTTGGGAATTGACCTGCTTCGCTAAAGGTCAAGTCACCAATAAAAAGATTGACCTGCTGGAACTGCCTATCGCCTTACTTTGGCCGGGTAGTCCTGGAGCGACTCACATTGCTGCATCGCTGAATTTTGCAAGACCAATCTTATGATACTTTATGCCGCATCTGGTTATAGGACTACTCAGCCATGAGGTCGAGTGTTATGTACCTGTTGTCTTTTAGTAGTTTTTATTGAATACTCGTGTCTGTCACGCTTGTGTGTTTCGCGATGCAGCTGGAACCGTGCGCCAACCGACAGCTGTCGCTCAGTGGATTCGTGGAGGACGGACTTCGCCTGTGATCCGCTGCCTTCGGAAAGTCTGATCTCAGCGATCGCAGCCGCCCACATTGGAGCGCTGTCCAGAACCAAAAGTCTTTCGCTTGCCATTCCCTTGAGGAGGGTTCTACACTTTGGCCTGCGATTCGCCAACGACCTTTACGAGACGTAAGTATGATGCAATGTTTTTGCCGGTGGCGGCCATTTCACACGTTTGAAAACGGCACACGAACAGCAACACTCGCACGACTCGACCATGCGCATCAGTGAACGTAACTTATCAGCAAAAGTGACAATTAGCCGGGAATTCCTCGACACTGGTCAAAGTAGACGTTTCATCGTCCGATTCGGTATCCTTTGAGCCGATACCTAACACATCTTCCTTTTATCTTGGCTGTCATTCGTGTCGTTTACTCCCTATTTAGGCGACAACAGCAGATGGCGGAACAGGCAGGGGGTGAGCCGGGCCAGGTCTCCGATGAATCGGAGGACCGAACCGAACGCTGGTATGTCGCTTCACTGGTACCGCTTCTCCTGGACGCCACAACGGAGAGTCAGAGCGATTTTGCAGCGGGCACACTGCAGAAAATGCCTGGAGGCTACGAGAACGAGATGCACTCGCAGGTAACTGCACTCGGTCAATATCCTGTTTCGGCCAATGGCCCGGTAATATAGCAGGAACGAAGAGCTTTTGCCTTTTTTCAATCATAAGCTAGCCATTTTCCTCCGGCGACATATTAGAATATTTTGGGGAAGACGGGTGAGAGAAGGGCAGCTTAAACATTTCAGTGGTGACTATCGCGGTGGGGTTAGAGAGTTAGCTAAGGAGCACACGTGTTCGACTAAGTGTTTGTCCTACGTGACGCCTGTTCATGTTGTCACGATTAGGTGGTCGGTCACTGCTATCGGCTGCTGACAACACACGTGCGAGCCATCAGTAACATGGAACTCATCTTCGACGAATGCATCAAATACCTCGAGAGCGTCACCGAGAAGCCAGCTGTATGTACATCGTATATCTAAGACGTAGTAAATCTGATCACACGAATCGCTGCTTCTACACGTCTATATTAAGTACTAAAAAAACGACAATGCGCTTTCCAGTCGAAGTTTAGAATGTATTTGTGACTGATATGACGTCGTACGTAATTCTTCACCGCTACTTCTTTGTTTTTACTTTACTAGGGATTTTCCTTCCCTAGTTCTTTTTGTTACCTTTTGCTAGCTCACTAACGAAGGCTTACATTCCTCGTTTTGCTTCCCAGGGCCGTCAAGCTCTTGCCCAGCTAGCGGAAACCAACGACCTCTGGGCGATACTATACAAGGCCTGCAGCGTTCCGCCATATGCCAGCTATGGGCTCGCAGTACTCCGATTCTTTATCAACTTGTGGAAGTTCGAAGAAATCGCGACCAAACTCGCCGACGTCGAGAATCTGCTGAAGCATCTCGACGCCCAGAAGCTCCAGGCGTGGCTGTTTTCGATCGTTTCGTGTGAGGACGTCCTTGTAAGTGCTAATTGCAGTTGAATTACAAAACAGAATCTTTCCGCGTATATCTTCAGTCGGCCCGGTTGTCGACAGCGAGCTTGTTTGGTTTTGTCGTAAGAGTACGCATGCACACATAAACACAGACATAAACACACACATACACACACACACATACACACACACACACACACACACACGTCGACTCGTGCATACAGCACCGTTTGTCTTGGTGGCTGCTGTTGTAGAGGTATGATTGAAAAGCTCCTCCACTCGTCGTCATATTGCGCCATTGTAACACCAAATAAATGGACTTCTCTCTACAGCCTCCTAATGACTTTTTTAACTCTCGTCTCGTTGCTGGGCCTGATTTAAACCAGGACGACGCTCCAACGAGCAACGAGCGTCTATTGGAGTCGTTTGTATCATCCGTCGTCAGCGTCGTGCGAAATCCGGACCTTGATCGGTTGCTGTTCGACGCCCTCGCATCGTTAGCTGAGCGTGTGGCCCCCGCAGCGCCTGCAGGGGGCGCGTTCACGGCGGCCCTCTCCGGACTGTCCTGTCTCGCGGCATGCGGCGAGCCGCGATGGCATCTCGAACTAGCACAGATTTGCTCGCGGTGGCTGGACTCGCAGCCTTCGGAGGCTGGTTTTGCAGCGATCGTACACTACCAAGCCAAGCTGGTCACTGCGCTGAAAGCGTGAGTGGCCGACGAGACCTTTCGAATTTAATTATTTCATGCAAATCTAATGGTGTTAGATCATGTTTCGTTGCAGTTACAATCACCCACAATATTCAATAGCGTTTTCTAAGCTACTAGACCCTCTAAAATCTCTGTAAAGCTATTAAAATTGTGGTTTCTTTCCATAATAGTGTTTATCTATGTGGCGGCTCGTTATAGGCAGAACTCCATCACTAACGACCGGCGAGAGCTTCATTTTTGTCCAAAGCTGCAAAATTTGTTCCACATTTTGTCTTTGTTTTGTTCTTTCGCTCATTTCCGTTGTTGTTCGCTCTTCTCCGGGACAACACCGCCTTCGTCTACAGGCTGAACACGATGGAAAGCGGCGACCGCGACGACGGTTCGTCCGACGATATTTCGTCGGAGGCGGCCTACGATGAGGATTCGGCCGATTCCCTGAGTGACGACGAAAGCACCCGTCTGTGTACGTACGCCGTCACCGCCAGGGAGTACATGAGCCAGCACTGGTATCACTGCCACACATGCGGGATGGTCGAAGGCGTAGGCGTTTGCTCAGTGTGCGCAAGGGTCTGTCATCGGGAGCACGACGTGTCGTACGCGAAGTACGGCTCGTTCTTCTGCGACTGTGGCGCGAAGGGCGACCGCAGCTGTCAGGCCATGGAGAAGCGGACGCTGGCCAGTGCACTGGCCAGTGCTCAGGCGCCGCTATCGGCCGTCAGTGGGGCGGCGGGCGCCGGCGGGGGCGGCGAGGAGTCTCAGCTCGCCGGTCAGAGCTCGAGCTCGGTCGATTCGTTGGCTTCGAAGGGCGGCAACAGCGGGGCGACGGACAGCGGCAAGGAGCTTCCGCAGTTGGCGCTTGCCATAGCACCGATCGAAAAGGTCAGTGGCAGAAAAATGACGGATAAGTGCGCATGGATGGGGTCTTGGACCGGCCGGAACGGAAGCTTTTGGCAATGTGTGGGCAATTAATGGTGTTCCGTCGATAGCACGTTCAAATGTGTCTCATGGATAAAATGTGTCAGGAATGCTAAGTTGCGCTTATTGTCGCGTGTCGTTATCCCCGCGTTGTCCCTGATTTCCGACGTACCCTGCTGGTCGTATCCTGTCCTAATCGAAGCTGATATAAGAAAACTGAGGAGTTTTGTAATTGAAGCAATGTATGTATTCATGCTCCGTGTGTTGATATGTGCCTTGGTTGGCTTCATACATCAGCCATAGCCATAGCCGTTAAAGTGCTCTAACATGTGTCCCTGCAGGAGTTAAAAGAGGTGCTTCTGGGACCCCGAACGATAGAGGGAGTCTTGGCCAATATGGCCGACAAGATTCAGCCAAGGCTGAAGGAGGACGCAACCACGTCACCGGTCGGAAGTGCTGTTCGCGCAGAGAAGGCCTTAAAACAAATGCACGAGGGACCTCTAACATTTGAGACGGTCGACGATCTCATGCAGGTAGGTATATCGTTAGCGTGAATGAGAGCATCGATCATATAGCCTAGATTATCCATTTTCTCTCGCTCGCGCTCTCGCTTCTTTCTATTTATCTCTCTGTTATCGACCCAGTGCCAGCTGAAGCTTTCCAACTCTGATTTTGGGCCCCACTCGACCCCTCTGCTCGATAGGTGACAATCGGCTCACAGGAAGGCGCGTTCGAAAACGTGAAGATGAGCGTCGGCGGCGAGCAGCAGCTGCGTCAGCTCCTGCAATCCCACCACGTCCGCAGAGTGGCGATGTGCGCGCTCAGCCAAGGCGCTGACGTCGGACGACGCCAGCAGGTGGCCGTCTCACACGAAAAAGGCAAGGTCACGCTTCTACAGCTGGCGACTCTGCTGCGGCAGGCGGAGGCGCCGCGACGGCGGCTCACGATAACGCGACTGGCCAGCGCGCCCGTAGGCTTCACCGCCCTCTCCGTCGCCGCCAACCCGGCTACCCCGGCGACCGACGACCATCTGGCGGTGTGCGGGTTGAAGGACTGCTATGTCCTGACGTTCGGTCAGAGCGGGGCCTTGCTGAATCGGCTGGCCGTCACCGTCGGCCTGGAAGGACAGAACTACATCATCAAGGCGCTATGGCTACCGGGTAGTCAGACGGAACTGGCTGTTGTGACGCACGACTTTGTGAAGATTTTCGATTTGGCTGTGGACGCTGCATCGCCGACGTACCATTTCATTCTGGCGTCGGGAAATGTAAAGGACGTAACTTTCGTTCGACTTGACGCGAAGGAGCGCTATATGGTTGTCATGTCGATGCACGGCTTTGTTTACTATCAGCAGCTGTGCGAAGAGAGTTTAGCGACGAACGGCAGCTTCTATGTTACCAACGTCATGCAGGTAATTGTCGGAATAGTCTGTTTGAAGGCGATTACGGCGTCTTGATACAGTATAGATTGAGACGAAATGCAGTAATCACTTCGTCATGATATCAATGCGAAGAGTCCTTACGGTTGATGATCGACTTACCAGCTTGCGGCTGTTTCGTCCCGTTTTCCTTTTTTCGCTCATTTTCCCCACCGACAGATAGAATATCCAGGAATGACCGGAAGTGGAGGGACGTCGATCTACTATTCGCATGCGATGCAGATGCTATTCCTGAGCTTCGCCAACTCGAAGACGCTGATAGCTCCGTTGACGACGATGGACGGCTCACTCGGGCCTGTCTCGCAGCTGCAGTTGGCGAGCAAAAGTTCGGCCGCGCTGTCCAACAAACTGGCGAATGGACAACCTCTCGTGGCATGGAATGAGGTTCCTCATCATCCCGGTCTAGTGCTTGCCATGCAGCAGTTTTCCAACAACCCGGTCGTCATCTTGCTACGCCCAGGAGCAGTGCACGTACAGGAAATTAAATTGGTAAAATGGCATTTCTCATGTGTGTGTGTGTGTGTGCACGGCGAAGATCGCTTAGTGGATTGTTTGTTCGAAGTGTTGCGTCGTCTGCTCAAACGTTTCGCTTCACCTAACGTTAGGTTACTTGAACGATTTCAGCCAACAGCGAAGTCAAAGATCTCAGATATGGTGGCGTTACGACATCCGGGCAATGGAGGCGAGCTTCGTACAAATCTTGTCGTTCTGTGTGAAGACGGCAGCCTGAAAGTGTTCACGGCAAACGCGCCCGAAACCAACTTTTGGTAAATGTCTCGATCCGTATTTCGTTGTTCGTAAGACCTGATCCAAAAGGGGTTCTGCAGACGTTGGTGGTCGTGTAGATCGCTCCTGTGGGCGTTTGTGCTTGCTGGGCAACAAATAACTCTTATTTGTCTATAACGACACGTAGTTTACCTTTGATCCTGTTTTTTTAGCACGCTTATGAAACTAGAATATCAGGACCCTAGGAATCGAGGTGGTACGCACATCGTACGTACATGTAATTGTCATCCTACGTTCCGAAGACGGATACTAGAGCATTCAGAGCGCGTGTAGTCTGCGGCGTGCGACGTTAAACATCGCTTTTCTCACGTCGTTTTCCAGGTTGAATTTGCGTCCCTCACCGATTATGCCAGCAAAGCGCGGTTCGTCGAGACGAAGAACAAAGAAGGCGTCTGCCATGGCTGCGGCGATGAAACCGCCGATCGCGTCACTGGGCCCCTCTGGAAAGCCGTTCATTCCCGTCGATTTCTTCGAGCATTGTGGCCAGCTGCAGGACGTGGAGTTCGAAGGCAACGACCTCCTCGAGGTGTACAATCGCGAGCAACTCAAGGCTAGACTCTCTAGCAATTCACTCTATGTTGTTTGCACGAAAAGTGGCGGCTTCAAGCTCGACGTCCTCAACGGAGACAGCAGCATGGTCATCACTGGTGAGTTGCACGCCCCCTCATCGTCCTCCTCCGACACATACCAGGAACAGACACGACCACTTTATTCTCATTTATGTTCTTCAGCTGGCGTGGAAAATATTTGTGTAGTATTCTGAGTCGGGTGTCTCGATCAACTGAACACGAAGGCCGTTGGTTGGTGGTGTCGGCAGTTGTCGAGCGAGTAACGTTCATCATGATTTTGTTTTTTCTATTCGCATAGGCCTTCGCATAGCCGTTGGTTCTCAAGACGTTCAGCGGGCGCCTTCATTTGCCGAGGTGTTTGGACGAACTATACCTACGGTGTGCACACGACCGCGCTGGTTTGACATCGCCCTCACGCGTGAGGAAAGTCTTCAGTCCGACAAAAAGCTGACGGTGACGTTTGGGGTCTCTTCCGATCCAGGTTTCATAACGATTCTCGATACGGTAAAGGTGTATGGCCGAACCAAGGAGGCGTTTGGGTGGCCCGAGGAGAACGAAGAGGTAGGCTTCCACCTATACGTTGGCGTATGGTGATACGTATGGTTTATATACGACAGATGCGTACATATTGTGGTAGTGGTTTGTATTCGTGGGTATGGCAGTGTTTGGAAGCGTCAAAAAGAAGCCCTTTTTTCCTGCCGTTGATGGCCGAAATGTTGCCATTGATTACGGCTTAGGGGTTAGCTTTTCATCAAGTATGTCTATGGTATGGCCGCCTTATTTGCTGGAGCAGGCGTCTTCGAATCTCTGTTCTATTATTTGAGTTTTGTACCGTCACATAACGTTAACCACAGGAACGCTCGCGCGCGCTCACTTCTCAGATTCCAACAAATGGTACTTCCGTCCCGGGCCATCGCTCGCCGTTGTGGCAGCAGCTAGAAGACAGTCTTCAGCTGGTCGAGGCCAGCTTTTCGCTGGGCTCTAGCGACGAGAAAAACCCAACAACCGACGACAACGGCTTACGGGGAAAGGCTTTGGATATGGCTTTGCAGCTCTTGTTGTTGCCGATTGGGCCTCCCCAATTGCAGGCCCTCATTAAAAGTCTGCTCTCTGCGCTGCATGTGTCCTCAGACGAGTGTGCGTTACGAAAGGTAGGTCCGTTGACGTGTAGACACGAGTATGCCCGGTGCGAACCTGAACAGATCTGACAGGCGTTAAAGAGCGACAACTTATAGCAAATTTGAAATAACGTTTTCCTTCATTTGTTTGTTTTATGACTGGTGTCTGCACTTGATGTCGCAGCAGTCTAAGCGGTCCGATCGCCAATTAGCCTGATCTACTGAACGCGATTTTTTCCGCTATTTGCGGTTAGTGACTGGCTGCTCACGGTTATTGACCGCTCGCGCTTTGTTGCAGGACGAAGCTCTTCTGCAACATGTGGAAGACTCATTGGGCGGCAGCCCAGACGGTGAAGCGTTCTTCAGACTGACGTCCATTACGCGTTCAGTAGCCGCAACTCGCGCTGACCACATCACCAACATGACGCGACCTGGCTTTGTCGACCTTCTCATGTCACACTTCTGGCGACTGCTCGAAATGTCACCGGATGATCCAATCGTGGCGCCCGTCAGTCGAATCGGTGCGATATTCGTTGCCGCTGTACACTTTTTTTCGTCAACAATGTAAAATCAATTTGTCTTCCCCGTGAACGCACGAAACTGCGCGACTGGCGTCTGTCATACGTCTCCGTATAACGAGCTGGACATGTTTATACGTGAGCAACTCCACCAAGTTGTTATTTCGTTTCATATCAAAACCGCCATTTGTTCTTTGTTCTAGGGCTGGCCCATATCGACGCAACCGTGCACAACCTCGTAGACATCCTGTACGCGATGCTGGGCACGACCGATTGTGCGGCTCGGGTCGTCGGCCACCTGGTAGATCTACTTTTCTATCCCCATGCGCATATCGGCTTCGGTGCGCGGCTGGCGCTTGTACGGGCCGTACGTCCGAAGAGGTCATCATGTAGCGGTCAGGGCGGTTCTTCAACGACGAAAGGTCACTCGCCCTCAGAACAGCTCCTGGCGGACGTCGGCGCGGTAGAAAGCGACGAAGAACTGCTGACGTCAGTTGTCGACTGTGAGTTGACTCGTCTCTCTTTCGAATCCTCTTGCCGTCGGTTAGCTTAGCAGTCGCATCTCCAGATTGAGCGGCGAGATGAAGAGCAGTGCCGATGAACGCTTCAACCGCTTGTTTGTTGGAACTAGCGGCGTGTTCTGCGCTGTGCTTAAGCGTCCGTCGTTGTAATACTGTGGTCGTCGTGATAAATCTGGGTGTACTCCTTAGGTATGCTAGTAGAGCTAAATGTTTCCAATGATCTGGTGTTTCCGACTGGAAACTACATACGCTTTCACCCGTCTAACTGGCAGTTACTTTTGCAGTGGATAAGAAGAGCAGCGCGCTCGTATGCGAGATGTTGACGCACGTGCGTCGTCTTGAGGACGGAATTACGGCGGTTCCCTTCCTGCAAGTTCTTCTCTCGCTCGTCTCACAGCCCGAACATGTCGAAGCTCTGGTCAAAACAGCGGTCGACGTGGGAGTACACATATACGTACGTTGATACTATTCATTTCCTATGCGTAGCCCTCCGTTTCTTGTATGCTCGTCACCCTTCATCGTAGGCCGTTAATGTAACAGGCTACAGTAACGAGGAGTCGGAAATGCGTTGTAGGAGCCATTCGATACCCAGATAGAGACGGCAGTTCATCTTAACAGTTCCTTTTACTTCAATTTGTCCTCTTCCCCCTTCCCTTCCCGCCTTCTCTCTCACGCGTCGGGCGCGTCTCCGCAATGCCAATTACTCTACGTCGACTCGCAGATGGAGTCCAACAACACAAGCCACGTGCAGTTCCTGCTTCTCAAGGTGTGCTCGATTCTCCTCGGCCGCAAGACGCCGGCGCGCGCGTCAACGGCGAAGCGGCTGCTCGAAGCGAACGTCCTGAATCGGTGCTACGTCGTGCTTACGTGCCTACTCGAGCACTGGCGGACGTACAGCCCGCAGACGGAGAACGGTCTGCTCAAACGCCAGCGGCTGGACCTCTCGTCCATCGACATGCTGCCATTCTTCCAGAAGGCGTTCGTGCGCTCGCACGCCGGAGACGTATTCGAAGACTTCCGCCAGGCGCTGACCGAGCTGATGCTCAAGTTGGCCTGTCAGATGCGCCAAACACTCCCCGACCAGACAGCCGCCGCTATGGGTCAATGGCACGGACTCCTGTGCGAGCTCATGATGGTTCCCCAGGCCGCCTTCGCCAAGAAAGCCGTCCGCAAGCTACTCATGTTGCTTTGCGGGTCGAAGGAGAACTATCGACAGGTGCGGGACCTGCACGCGTTCGGCGTTCACATGGCGGCTGTCCGGGGTCAGGACCACAGTGCGCTGTCGAGCTACGACGCGCTCATCGGCCTGATGGAGCATCTGAAAAGCTGCGTCGACGTCGCCCAGCTGCGCGTGTCCAACTGGCAGCGATTCTGTCTGGCTAACAAGTGGGTGCTCGCGTTCCTGCTCCGGGTGTCGTTCTCGCTGAACGAAGGCGTCGCGCCGGCCATCCTGCAGCTGCTACAGCTGGCCATCTGCGATAACAACAATAACAGCAATAACAACAATAACAATGGCAACAATAGCCAGCAGCCGCCCGCCTCACAGACATCACAGCAGCAACAACAACAGCAGCAACAACAGCAGCAGCCACGAGACAATCACTCTGCCGCCGGCCCCCAGGCCAGCCAGCGGGACAAGGAAGGCTCCCAGCTGGCAGGCCAGCTGGCGACACAACTGAACGAGCAGGTGGACGGTCCACTCATCTCGAAGTTCCTCGTCAGCTTTCTCCTCGACTCCAACACGACGGCTATCCGCTGGCAGGCCCACTCGCTGGTGCACCATCTGCACGTGAACTCAGCCGTTGAGCGACAACGCGAGATCGTCGACATGATGTGGACGCTGTGGCCCCAGCTGCCGCTCTACGGACGCAAGGCCTCGCAGTTCGTCGACCTGCTGGGTTTCTTCACGCTGAACCAGGACGCCGGCGGGGAGGCCGACTACTGTCGCCAGGTCATGGACCTGCTCCAGCGGCAGAACCGCCTGATCGAGAAGCACCCGAACGCCTGGATCTACAACGCCATCCAGGGCCTGGTTGAGTTCGACGGCTACTATCTCGAGTGCGAGCCGTGTCTCGTTTGCAACAACCCCGAAACGCCGTTCGCCTCCGTCAAGCTCAGCCAGATCAAGGTCGACTCGCGGTTCACGACCTCGAGCCAAATCGTCAAGCTCATCAGCTCGCAGGTGATCGCGCGCATGACCCTGCGCATCGGCGACGTCAAGAAGAGCAAAATGGTGAAGACGGTCAACATATACTACAACAACCGGACGGTGCAGAGCGTCGTCGACCTTCGCCACAACAAGGGCCTGTGGAATCGTGCGAAGAGCTGCACCCTCGCTCAGGCGCAGACTGAGCTGAAGGTCGAGTTTCCACTGCCGATCGTAGCGTGCAACCTCATGATCGAGTTCGCTGAGTTCTACGAGAATCCGCTGGCGGCCGCCGAACCCCTCCAGTGTCCGCGATGCTCGACGCCGGTGTCGGCCACGCCGGGCGTGTGCGGCAACTGCGGCGAGCAAGTGTTCCAGTGTCACAAATGTCGACAGATCAATTACGACGAAAAGGACCCATTCCTCTGCAACAACTGCGGCTTCTGTCGCTACGCGAAGTTTGACTTCCACCTGTACTGCAAGACGTGCTGCGCCGTCAACCCGATAGAGAACGAAGAAGAGCGCAAGAAGGCCGTTACTTTTATGAACAGTCAACTCGACATCGCCGACAACAGCTACACGGTGCGTTGACATTAGCTGACAAGATGGCGCCATTGCACGCGTACGTCGACTGCTTCGTTCGACTACGGTGGTCGTTAGACATTTGTTAAGTAGAATGGGCCATCACTATTACGGGCCTGTATGTCGTGCACGCCGATGGCGACGACGGGCCGATGAACGCATGCGACACGTAGAATAACGTGAACAATTTCGTTTGTGTGACTGTCGTACTGGGACAGGTAATGCAAAGCTACAAACCGGCCCTGGAAGGTCTGCTAGCGCGAATTTACGAGCGTGGAGACGATGCCGATGGGCCTATCCATCCATCCGGAGGTCATGTTAATCGATCTATTCAACAGCTGGGCCATAAATACGGCAGCGACTGCAAGGCCACCTTCGACGAGCTGTCCGCCACTGTTCAGAAGGTTTGTGTTCGCCTTCCCGAGTGACATCGTCCGCCCTTTGTTATTGTTGTTGCTGTTGTTGTTAGAGAACCGATGGACGGGACAGTTGTTTGCCACTTGACAGTTGCTTTGTTCTCAACGGGTCGACTGATCCAAGAGTAGGTAAACATGAAAGCGCGTAGGGAGGGATGGCGGTCGGGTTGTTCCTTTTAAGAGTTGAACAGCCGAAAAATTGTAACGGAGGTGACTTGACGTTAGAAACATCCTAATGTGGCATCGAACGTGACATTCGAGCGACGATACGACGCTCCGAGGACGAAACGGGACTGTCCCCGAGAACCCCGGGTTCATGGTGCGCTTCATCGGATTTGCAGGTTCTGGCGTGTCGGAAGGTGCTGGTCGAGTTCGAGTGCGTCCGCCGCGGCGTTCCGGCTCCTGCGCAGAGCAGCGTCTCCTCCGGCAGATGCTATGGCTGTGTGTCGGCATCGGTCGAATTGGCTGTCACCGTCCTTCGAGCGATGACGACCAAAAGCGCATTTGCCACTGCTCTATGCGAGCAGGGTCTCATCGGGGAGTTGCTCAGCTCCAACCTTCGCCAGGTACGTGTGGGTTTCGACTGCGTTAAACCCACAAACGACAAAAAACAAACAAACAATTCAGCCTTTGTATCATCTGCCCGTAAGCAGATTACACGCGACGACATATCAGATCTGATTTCATCCTGTGCAACGTCGTTACAGGGAAGTGCGCGTCTCCGGCGCGATGTACGCCATTTGCTCGTGTCGCTGACGGCGGATAACATCGAGGCGACCGAGTTGTTGGATGGCCTTATCTTGGATAAGGTCCAACTGGCGTTGCGGGGCCATTCGGCGGACCTGATCGCTACGGTCCGTCACGAAATGTCGCTGCTGGCGCTGTCCGTCGCCAAGGTGGATTCGTGCTGGGAGGACCGACTGCGAACGGTTTTCGTCATCTTTCGGCTGACCCAGCAGGCCGAGTACGGGTCGCAGTCGGTGCTCGAGTGCGTCACTCTGCCCTGTCTCAAAATTATCTGGGAAGTGGTCAGACAGTCGCGCGGACCCATCAAGTGGGGACCGATGGACCGGACGCTTGACCTTGATAAATGGATCATGAAGGACCCCATGCACAGTTACGAGCGGTGGGCGACGAGGGCTAGCCGCGATGATGGGGATGGTCTATCGGCGGCCGTAAAACAGGCCGCGTTCAACTGGAGACGAGCGACGAGAGATCGCGGCCGGGAGGCCAACAAGGATTGGCTCGAACAGATGATGTTCAACGCGTCGTCTCGTCAGGCGCGCGAGGTGGCGTGCATGCTTACTGAGAAGCTGTCGGAGTCGCCGTGGTGCTACAGCGAACTTCTCGACATGCTGACCGGCTATCTGGATCGCGTGGGCGTTGCGGGCGAACATGGGGCGCGCTTCATGGAGCTCTACCAACAGCTCATCCGCGATGAGCCGTGGAAGCAGTACGTCGTCATTAAGGGACTCATGACGAAGATTTCGGTGCTGATGGCCGACGAGATTGAGAAGCTGAATAAGCTCGAGGAGAGTGCGCTGACCGCCGATCTTACGCAGGGCTTCGCCCTGAAAATGCTCACCGAGGTGCTGGCGTCCCTGCTGTCGGTAGACGAGATTCGGCAGTACTTCAAGAGACAGATGCTCGCCTCGGTGCTCGACGGGTACCTGTGTCTGCGTCGGCTGGTCGTGCAGAGGACCAAGCTCGTCGACGACACACAAGAGAAGCTGTTGGCCTTACTCGAGCAAATGACCACCGGCACCGAACGGGAGACCAGAGCGTTTCTCGAACTGTGCGTCGAAACCGTGAAGAAGTTTGGTGCCGACGACATACGCACGCCGGTCTTCATCTTCGAACGCGTATGCAACCTCATCTATCCGGAGGAAAGCGAAACGAAGGACTTTGAGGTGTCTCTAGAGAAGGACAGCCAACAGGAGGACTTCTTGCAGGGCCGGATGCTCGGCAATCCATACTCGTCGAACGAGGCCGGCATCGGCCCGCTGATGCGCGACATCAAGAACAAGATCTGCGCCGACTGCGAGCTCGTCGCCCTGCTGGAGGACGACAACGGAATGGAGTTGCTTGTATGCAACAAGATCATCTCGCTAGACCTGCAGGTGAAGGACGTCTACAAAAAGATCTGGAGCGTGGAGAGAAGCGCGGACAATCCGATGCGCATCGTCTACCGCATGCGCGGTCTGCTCGGCGATGCCACCGAGGAATTTATTGATTCGCTCGATAGTAAAGATTCGGCGACCATTGACGAGGAGGAAGTCTACCGGCTGTCCGACGTCATGGCGACGTGCGGCGGCCTCGAGGTAATGCTCGACCGTCTCGACTCACTCGACGTCGAGCGCGCGACCCCGCTGTTGCAGGTCATCCTCAAGCTGCTTGGGCTGTGCGTCAAGGTGAAGAAGAACAGGCGGTGTCTGGTGCGTCTGCGTTGCGTTCCCACCCTGCTGAAGACGCTGCGCGCGTCGCTGCTGGCCCGCCAGACGCTGATCCCTGAGCAGCTGATCGGCCTCATCGAGCGGGTCATTCAGGAGGCCCTCGAGCAAGACTCGGCCTCGCTGGAGGAATTCTTCACCCACACGGCCAACGTGGACGACGTGCGGTTTCTACTGAGTCGCGCGAATGAGTCATCGGCGTTACTCACGCATCTGATGCGAATCGTTCCCTCGCTCACGCTCATGGACAAGGCGAAAATGTCGACGTTGCTCGACCACTTTCAACCGCATCTAAACTTCACCCTGTTCGACGCCGAACGCAGTGCCGAGTCCGAGCTCGCCATGGAGGGCTTCTGCGCCCTGGTGCAGGGTCTCGACACGCATACGCTCCACCATCAGCTGCGTGACTGGTTCGTTCAGAGGGGCATCCTGCAATCGGCTGTCGACTACCTCAATTGTAACGCCCCGCCGTCAAAGTAAGTGACATGACGCTGAATGTGTAACGTGGTGCTGTTGTACGCATGCCAAGTGTGTACGTAGTAGATGGTAGACAGCGAACCCCTAATGTAACGCAATTTCGTTTTGCCGTTGTCGTACGCCGTAGGATTTCGTGTCCGATACGATTTCCGGTGAAGTTTCACGATGCGCTATTTCGATAGAATGCTTTGCCTAACTGAGCATCAGACCCGATAGATATTGTCGCCTTATGAACCCCCCTCTAATATAGTTTTAGATATTGCCGGCGAAGTAGAAGCCGGAGAGAGAGTTCAACGCGTACGGACAGTGAGTGCTAACGTTCACGCGTTCGGTTGGCGGTGCGCCTGTTACAGAAGCACTCTCCTGGTTATTTCCGACGGCTGGAAGCAGTTCGTGGCTAAGCCGTCGCTCAAACCGATTCTGCGTATACTGACCGGTTGCTGTCGAGGTCACGAAGCCAGTCAGACGCTTCTAGGGAGCACAATACCCGTCATCCACAGACTGGAACAGGTGTCGAGCGAAGAACATGTCGGTTCGCTGGCTGAAAACCTCATGGAAGTGCTACGAGAGGGCAACTCCAAGGTGAAGAAACAGGTAAGGAAAGAACAGAAGAAGAGGGGCAGCTCGCATACTGTTTTCGGCTGTTGAAATACACTCAACTCGCTACGCTCGACTTTGATGTGCGTAAGCTATTGCTATCAAGCTATTGGTCATGGTATCTACCGCCGCCTCAGTATTTCCCAGCGGACACCCGTTATCGCTAGCACTGTGTAATTGTTTCAATAGTGCTCAACGGCAATTTATTTGCATGATTTTTTTTGGCTCGCTTCGACAGGTCGACGACGCACGCCGGCAGACCCGCGCCGAAAAGAAGAAACTCGCCATGGCGATGCGGCAGAAGCAGCTCGGTGAGCTGGGTATGCGGACGAACGAGAAGGGTCAGGTGACAAAACAAGTAGGCGGCGGTAGCGATCCACTGCTGACGCAGATGCAGGCGTTGGCCGAAGAGCAGGGCCTATCGTGCATTATATGCCGCGAGGGCTATCGCTTCCAGCCGCAAAAGGTATTGGCCATCTACACGTTCACCAAACAATGTCCTGTCGAGGAGTACGAGGTTAGCCCCGGCTTACATGGCGCCCCGCTGGCCGCCGAGCCCCGCGTCACGCTCGGCTACTCGACCGTCACGTACTTCAACCTCGTCCACCTCGAGTGCCACCTGAACGCCGTGCGCGTCATGCGCGGCCGCGACGAGTGGGACTCGGCGACACTGCAGAACTCGAATACAAAGTGCAACGGCCTCCTGCCGCTCTGGGGTCCTCAGGTTACCGAACATTCGTTCGCCACCGCGCTGGCCCGGCACTCGACGTACATCCAAGAGGCGACGACGCAGCACGACGTCGGCCACGCATTCACCGTGCACGACCTCAAGCTACTGCTGAGCCGATTTGCGTTCGGCAAGTCGTTTTCGGAGGACACCGGCGGTGGCGGGCCGGAGAGCAACATGCATTTGGTGCCCTACCTACTCCACCTCGCCGTGTACACGATCTTGTCGACGAAGGCCGTAGCGAGGGAGCAGGCTGCTCTCGTCAAGTTCCTCGACATGAAGCTGCCAAAACTGCACCAGAACTTTTTCGAAGCTGACGGGCCGACCTATCAGTTGACGCTGGCGTTGGCCGTGTGGCCACCGCTCGTATGGCGGCACAACCGTGCGGCGTTCGTGCGCCGACTTCTGCAGTGCGGCCAGGCGCGGAGCTACGGACCGAAGCCGAGCGACTACTCGGCGACGCCGGGCTCGATAGCGTTCTACAAGCCATACCTCCTGCTGGCGGCGCTCGTCGACAAGCTGTATGATGGTCTGCTGCTCGTTGACAAGGAGTCGACACTGGAGTCCTGGCCGCAGGACCTCCAGGACTACATCCGCCATAACGATCAGGCGCTGAACGAGAACGCCAAGAAGGTATGCGAGTGGCTACTCGACCTGGAGAGGCGGCTCGACCGATTCGAGGTTGCCGGCGAGGCTATGGATATGGAGCTGGATGCCAGCTTCGTTGAAAGCGCTTTGAAATTGCAGTGACGCTAGCTCCCGAGGCGTCATCCGTGTGCGTCAATGTTCGATGGCCTTGTTTGTTGATTTTGAAGCAAGAGATACGAGAAAAAATAACAGTGATCAGTGGACCTTAGATAAACAAATGACATACGCACGCACGCACACACACGTATAGGGATACCCACCCACACCCACACACACACACACACACACACAACACACACATGAATATATGAGATGAAAAACGCCATGGAACATGGCAAAGCGCGTGATGCTGAAAAAGTGATAACAACAAAATAAAAATAATACCATTACGTAACAAAAACATGGAGAAATAAAGAACAGATAGGCGAGAGAAATAACTAGAAAATACAGACGGAAGCCGATAGCAGTTACACGCTTTGGACGTAACCACACCATTCATCTTGCGGCGGCTGTCCTATATAAAGGGAAAATTGTGTGAATAATATGCGTTCGACATTTCAAGTTTTAAAGATACTTTTTGGTAACTATAAATAATTGACTAACACAAAACTTGATGACTTGAAAGTCTGAGGTGTAATCTAACGAAAGCCTTCAATAAATGGTCTGTGTAGTCTATAGCAGTAATATGACTCGGCCTGCTCTGTGTACGGATTAAATATGATTTCTAAATCGGTGTGCTATGGTTACTACCATACACACTGGCGTCTGTATTCTCACTAACGTCGATACTCTTTTGGCGTCATCCAAGTCAAGCAAGCGATATTTCATCGGTTAGCTATGAGTTTCCAAGTTTTTAGTAGTCGCCGACGGCACAATGGATCCTGTTCGGCTACTACGTAGGCGTTGCTCTTCATCTCGCTATCGAAAGTGAGCAATTATATCTATAGACTCGTATAAACGCATGGAGCCGTGTGATTATTCACCTAAAACGATAACAGTATCCCTTTTTTCTTATGTCGTAACTTGATTTGGTCAGGAGGTAAACAAGAGCACACACAATAAGAAAATGACCGGCCTATGCCTCCGACAGTGTGCAAAATGTACACGCGATCCTATGCAGTAGGAGTACCATATGCTGTGCCATACCTATCGATGTGCGATACGCGCGCGCGCGTATGGTACTCCTCAACAAACAACATTCACATACGACACGCTTTGAGAGCTCTCTTCGTTTGTGGAACTCTGCCGTTGAGCTCACGATTTATTTGCCACGGGTTGAACAAGTAACAAACGTCAAAGTAAGACACGTCGCCTTTTTATTCCTCAGGCGCGCAGAGCACTCTGACAGAACTTTCTTCAGTGCTAGACTTACTCGTTAAGTCTAGCACTGAAGAAAGTTTTTTCCTAAATACGTGAGAATGTGCGACTAGATGAAGCAAGTCCGATCGAAGAAGACGATAAATAAACGTATGATTGAAAAATTTAATGCATTTTGTTTCCGACTCGGATGACTTCAACCTGTTTAGAGCTACGGGACGTATTTGTATGCATCTAAAACCTTTTTTTCTTTATTTACTGTCCTTGTTCCACCACTATGTTCAATGAATTCATAGGTACTATAAACGATCTGAGCTATGAATTAATAACACAATGTCAGCTTTCCACAAAACGTCTAATCAGAAGGTTTAATAAAGCTATATATAGCGTTCCGGAAAAGCGTCAAAAAAGACACTTTGAATATTGTCCCAATAAGCATACTTCGAAAGTGCTGAAGCGTTTCTCAAGGTGTATTCGCTGATCCATTAGGTTTTTGACCATTAGTTTTGACATTTCCGTTTCGCAGTCAAGTAGCAACAAATCCTTGTCACGATTTTATCATTATAACGGTCGGAGCAGTCTCCGTCCGCGTCGACTACTGTTTTGCTAAAATTTGTTGATTACTATTTATTTTTTCGCAAGCAAACATGTAATACAAACATTTTTTGGTCCGTCCATAAAACAACGAGTATCTTCTCATGTGCCAATGTCGATGTGTAATCTATAGTGTGTAGTGCTGTATCTCCAATTGATAATGTGCTTGTATATATATATATATATATATATATATATATATATATAT
>MNPL01000165.1:0-20758 GCA_002081605.1 Tropilaelaps mercedesae
ATATATATATATATATATATATATATATGTATAACATTTTCAGTAGTTGGCTCTAAGATATCTTACGTAGTAACAATACAAGGTATTGTTAGGCTATATAGCAGCCGACACATTAGTACTCTTGGTTCTTTACGTAATGCATTTCTTCTTACATCCGCGATTCTTCTTCCAGAAGCGCAAGAATTTATTATTGGGAGCACTAAGCGTGTTTGTAGTGCAGTCCAAGGTGCAACGGTTTTTCCGACATATCTGTAATACATACTATATAATACATCATATACTTCGAGTATAAGGCGCGTATGTAAGAAAGGTATCATGCGCGTAGGTAGATGGCGGAAAAGGAGAAGAGAGGAATAGTAATAGATTAATCGCCCCTAATGTGTAATTTGATTATTTGAAGATGAAAGATCGCCAGCTCCAAAAACAGGTCACGCATACGCCGGCTTGAGTCACTGCATCATGTTTGCAACCTTCTCTGGTGGTTTCGCCAGCTCAGAATTCTGAACGTTTCATTCACGTCAATTCACGCTCTCACCTTTGATCAATTGACGTTATAAATATTGGGTCTTCAGGATTTACACATGATAAGGGACGTAGGTAATGGATTGACAGGCAGCTACGCACATGTTAAAAATAGCTGTTCCATTAGACACCATAGTCATCTACGATACCTAGTAGTATTGTCCTGTTTACGGCACTCAGGTGTCGATAACAATGGTTCGTTTACAATTGCATGTGTTGCCCCTCCACGACGTGTATTTTCTTTAACAACGCATTCGTTCATATATATATATATATGTTTGTTAAGCAAATCCTGCTGGATATATGTCGATACCCTTTAGGTGGAAGAACGATTATGTAAATATTCTAGCCTGCTACCTAACTAACAGGTCCTACTCACTCCATATCAACTGCACCCAATCCACATCAGCCTTGCTCACTCACTCTCTGGTACAACATCCAGCAATAATTTTTTATGAGTGGTGCCTATTTCTGTGTTTGGCTTTCTTGCCAGATGGACGACCCTTGAACAGGATTTTGCGAATTTCGGCAACGTCGACCGGTGGCGGACTCCTGCGGAGTCGTTTCATCGTGCATGGCGCTCGCCCATGACGCTGTGGCAGGTACTTCTGGAGCAGTTTCATTTTGCATAGGACCTGCTCGCTTCGCATTTCGTATCATCAGTCCAGCTTCACCTTGCCGATGAAGTCGTTTCGGAACGAGCCGAGATAGAGGTAGCCGTCGTGTTCGAGCACCTCGGATATGAAGTTGATCCGACCGGACGGTGCGTGTAACGACCGCTTCACCGCGCCCATAGCGTCCAGCTCAACCACCATGCCGTATTTCGGCATCTGATCATAGAACACCCAGCCGTTAGCGAAATACGCGGCCAGCTCATGTAGGTTCGAGCTGTCCCAGATATCTGCAAGGAGCCGGACGGCCGCCCCGACCGCGTGGGTCAGCCGGACCAAGCCCACTTTGACGAAGGGATATTGGGCCAGTGAGTCGGAAAGTGTTCGCTGGCTTCGTCCATTGACAAATGCGACCCAATAGCCACCCGACAGCGATTTTCGGATGTTGTCCGGCTCTCCGGGCAGATTCTGGGCGAACACATCGAAGGTGCCTTTCTTTTCGCCGTCCAGATAGTAACGAAGGATCCGGAATTTGCCCGTTTCTGATATCAGCAGGGCTTTGCCATCATGCGTTAGCTGGATACCGTTGGGGCAGACAAGGCCGTCAAGGAGCACTTGCATCTGTCGGCGCATGGGGTCGTAGGCCATCACCCGGCCTGATGCGTCGTGTTCCATTATTGCCCACACAATCTTGTACAGCGGGTACTTATTCGAACTTTCGGTGAAGTAGATGACGCCCTTCGCGTCGCTGATGACGTCGTTGAACAGCTGAAGCTTCTTGCCCTCGACGGCGACGCCTCGAGGTATGATGAGGTCGGCATCTCCGTTCTCCGTGTCCACCATGTAAATCCCGTAGTAGGCGTCGGCCACCAGCAATTTCGTCCCATCATAGTTCACCCGAAGACCTAGCACCCGTCCGCACACTTCCTGATCGAACAGGCCTTTGCACTCTTTGCCTATGCGCGTGATCTTATGGATGCCCGTCCCACCAATGGCCAGAATGTAGCCGCCGTAAACACCGGTGTAAATCGTCTCGCCGAAAATGTCCAGACTCTCCGGGCCGAGAAATTTCCCGGAATGGAGGTACTCGACCGACTCCAGCAGCGTGTTGGGGCTAAGACCGCCTTCAAGTGGCCGAACACTAACTTCGTGCGACGTAGGAGTGAATTTTATGTCCCACGGATAGAGGGCGATGGCCAATACCATCACAGTATGCCAGAGCAGCACCTTAAGCATAAGACCCAACATTCTGCTTTCTCTGTAACAACGGATTAAGCTGTCACGTGGAGCCTGGCTAACTGCACAGTAACTGCTCGACTCGTACAGAGATCGAAACAGGATGCTGTGACTGCCAATTTGCCAGCAACGTTTTTTTTTTTGCTAAAAACACTGTTAATAAATTCTGTTTTATTTTTAGGTCGTTGTGCGTAGTATATTATGTGTAAGCCCAAACGTATATCGCCCACATTTGGCAAAGTGTGTAATGTCGATATAGCGCATATTGAGAGTTCCCTCTACACATAGCTTATTTTATTATTAGACGCATCAAAACTATCCCGCTGATCTAATAAGTAATCGCGTTAGAAAAACTTGACAAGCACATCGGCTAATATAAGGTTCGTTTAGTATAGCGGGATCATATTTCGCCCTCCGCGTGTAAATGCCTACCCTCTGCGGCAAACTTTTTTATGGAATCCTTATATATGATGTTGAGGTCAGCCAAACTCGGCAACAAAGTTTGTTTGTCGTTGTCTTGGCAAGCGAGATTGAACCGGTATGCTACGCTCGTCCTGATTTTTATCAGTGGCGAATCATGGATCAGCAGCATGAACAGGAAACCGCCACTCGGCATAACAGTCCATATTGACACACCAGTTCCCCCATAGTGGATCTACGCGGCTCACGATACTGTCGAATTCTACACTTCCATCACAATGTCACCGACACTGGTCCGAAACTGCAATGACAGATCCCTGATTTCGCTCGATGTTGCACACACATTTCGTAGTCGTACTGCATTCAAATGAAAGGACTCATTTTGCCGAAATTTGGACGCCTGCACACGTCTGTTCGGCTGCGTTATACCTCCCCCTACTCACTCACCCACTTAGCGGAGTTTCGCGCATGTGCGAGGAGACAGAGATAAGTTCCCTCTGTTCTATGGCCAGTTCATCATGGGTTATTACCTGATTTGTCCTATGTTGCCTATTTCGAGTTGCTCGACCCTTCGGCCGCCCCCTCGCGGTCTCTCCGGTGGCAGCTGTCGACCAGGATGACTTTCTTATTTCGCTGTCCTTGGCGTCCTGTCCTGGTGATTATGCGAGCGGGCTGCACCGTCTTTCGACTGCTAACACGGCATTGATAGCAGCTAGGCCAACCAGGACAGACACCCAACCCGAGATGTTAGCCTATCGCCGTTGTGTCCTCGTTTGGTAGTTCTGCCTGGCCTGACCGAGGTACGTCTATTTGGCAAGAAAAGAAAAAGGAAACGAATGTCGCGGGGAGATAGGGGGCTGGGTAGAAGACGACACCCGGAGCGCCGTCGTCTGTTTACTGTTGTTGGCTGCGCGCGGCGCGTTGCAGCCACCACGTGGAAAGGGCGGGCACCAGCCTTCTGCCGCTATCGCACTTGTACGCCGCACCACTTCTGAGGCGTACTGTACTAGCGCGGGAAATATCGTGATAAGAACATGAAGTAACAGGAGACAGCGACTCATCGTGAGACGGTGCCCGTATATGGCTATGGGAACACGTCACGCTGTTTTTTCGGAGCTGTATTTTTCTCCATGAAATTTTTTAAAATTGTACCTAATAGATCGATGACCCACTTGATGACATCGGTGCAGTATGATTTGCTGTTTTGTGTTCGACCATTTGACAAATACGTGAAAATCACCGTATGTAAATTGGCTTGCATCGTGTCAAATACTTTATTGGACATGTGAGGTAAGCGAGCAGTTGAGTTAGGAAGGTTCCCTTTAATCTGTGCATTATAGATGTCACTTTTGCCACCCTATTAAGGTGCATCTGACTACTAAGAACGACCGTACGTTAAAGCTAAGCTGCACAAAGAATGAATTAACCAAATAGGTTAATTCAGTAATTACTTGGTTACTTGGTTTGAAAACATTATTTTCTCTTGCGTTTTTGTCGCACATGCGGGAGTGTTCCCAAATTAAATTCCCTAGCTTATTCTCGAAATCAGCTGGAGATGAAAAACCGTCTATTAAAATGTTATTTGCATGAAAATCCATAGAGCATCTAATGGTCGGGTTTATTTATGAAGTAACCATCGAGTGAGTTAGGCGCGTGTTTTATGTTTATATGTACGTCGTGTACGACGTGGAGCTGTGTGAAAATCCAGGCCTGCAACGGGGCTACAGGGTCCAATCGGCGTCTGGAAGTCTTTGAAAAAAGGTTTATATAACAACTACAGACGGCTACTCCTTTCCTTTTCAACCGATTCCTACTTAATTTTTAGTCTCGGCTCAACGGTCACATCACACCAATTCTTAAATGCATCTGGCGGGTGGAACGCGCAACTCATGTACGATGTCCTGAGTCACGGAGCCAGACTTTCTGCGAAATTCGCACGAGTAGAAAAGCGCATCATATTTCGGAAGCGGATTCAATCTATTCTTGGAGGCGCGATTCTTGGAGGCTGTCGACTTGAGGAATTGCCGCCACGATTTTCAAGAAAGCAGGTTAAAAAGAATCACCCAATTTATTCGTACTACGTAGTAAAAACATGTTGAACCATTATTGGGTGTCAACAACGTTCTGAGTTTTTGAATTTAGTAGAAGCGAGGGACCCACCCCTTTCCTGAATGCCCAAAATTTGAAGTAAACTTGAATTTGAAACTTGAAAACTTGAACCCCTTAATTCTCAACCCCAAAACGATATGAATGATTCCCATCTAAATGCTAAACACACAAACTATTCGTATCATAAACAGCCTGTCACAGGCAAAAAGTTAACTTGGTAGTCGTTTAAACTTTTTTATTTTTCCAGTTTCCTTCCAGTCGACGCGATCGAACGCACTCGCGACGCAACGTGTTCATGAAGTGACACATAACGAAGAAATGCTTGCGACATTTCCCGTGGTTTTCTACATGTGTATATTTGTATAATATATTCGACGCTTGGCCTACACTCAGCTATCTTACAATGACCGCGTCCATACATCGAACGATAGGTTAACTTTTACAGCACATTTAATACAATCGTGTGTGTCTCCAGTTAGTGGCGACTTTCTAGTTTATAGCAGGTGACGTGGTATGTACACCATATAACAAGCCGTGACTACACAACCGTACCGGGACCTGCTAGCTCTGCGGTGATTGTGTGAAAATCCCTTACTGTATACCGAGTATTACTTTAACACCCTCCTTCTTTTTGGGTAATATGATTGTATGTTTAATTTAATTGCCAGCTCTTACTGGCCGAAACTGCGAAAATTCACAACGTTATAGTACAATACAACGGCGCGGGTGTGCTCTTGAAATTGTTTGCCTCTCGATCCCTCTCCTGTGCACAAAATATACTCCCTGTTTTACTTTCAATGCACGCTACCTAGAATTGTTGGTTGTATCCGCCAGGCGGCATGTACTGCTGGTTTTGTTGACCGTACATCTGTGGCGGGTTCTGTGGGCCTTGTGGGCCAGGCTGCATCATCCCTTGGGGGCCCTGCAATCGCATCTGCTGCGCTTGAACCTGCTGTTGTAGTAGGTGCTTCAGCTGGGGATTTTGCGGTCCTTGTGGAGCCATTCCTCGCATTTGCGGCCCTGGACCAATCGGTCTAGGACCATTCTGTGGAGCCATCATCCCGCCAAGTCCACCAACAGCTGCCACCGCGCCCTGACCAGGTAGTTGTTGTTGTTGCTTGTACTGCAACTCCTTCTGTTGCGCGGCCTCAAGGTTCTGCTGTAGCTGTTGGATCTTAATTAGATTTTGCTTACGTTCGTCCATCGCGGCATAATCGGCGCCGGACTGCCCCGGCCCTCCAGGTCCTTGACCCTGCGGGCCCCCAGGACCAGTAGGCCCTGGACCCATCATTGCTCCTTGTGGGGCATTTCCTCCCATCATTTGCTGTCCCGGCCCACCCATCATCGGCCCGGCCATTGGATTACCCGACTGCCCTAATCCCTGCGGGTTCATGCCGACATTCTGCTGCTGCGGGTTCGACATGCCCCCTTGGGGGGCAATACCCATCTGGCGCTGGCCCATGTGAGTGGGCTGGTGCGGCCCTCCCCCCATGGCAATTTGCTGGTTCATAGGGTTGCCCAGCTGACCGGCGATCTGTCCTTGGACGGCCATTGACGCCAGGGGTGGGCCTTGCTGCATCATGCCAGGCCTCACCGCGTCGTGCTGTCCACCCATCTGCTGACCCATCTGGCCACCCATTTGGCCACCCATCTGCTGCGCCATACTTACCATCGGCGGGCCCTGCGGGCCCATGTTAGCCATCGGTGGCCCTTGAGGGGGCCCACCAGGCGGTGGTATTGCATGACCCTGCGGCCCCTGCTGGCTCTGCATCATCATTTTATTCTTTTGCTGCTGCTGCTGCTGTTGCTGCTGCTGTTGTTGCTGCTGTTGTTGCTGTTGTTGCTGCTGCTGTTGCTGTTGTTGGGCCTTCTTGTGGTTCTCGAACACCTGCTTGATCGCATTGAGCAGCATTTCCTGCTCGTTGGCTATGAGGCCGATGAACGTGTTCTGCTCCGGCATGTAAACGACGATCATCACCTTGATATCGCACGGCGGCGTGAGGTGAATGAAGCCCAGGTAGGAGTTACTCATCAGTCTGCACAGGTTCTGTAGAGCCTGCTCGGAGCTGAGCTGGGGATTGCTCGGCTGGCTCGGGTCCGGGGCCTGGTGCTGGAAGTTGAGGTATACGCAGCGAGCGGCGTTCTTGATGGCCGGCATGACGTTCATGAGTAGCACCCGGGGCAGCAGCTGGAGCTGCATTTTCTCCGGCCACGTTCCCGCGTTCACCTCCGATTGCTTCGTCGCCTGGTTCACCTAAACGGGTCGAATACCGATGGGGAGAAATTCGTCGTTCTTTAGAGCCGGTTTAACGGCAGAGTCACTCGGGTATATTTGCTTTGCATTTTTTTTTTGATGACGAACGCTAGGGAAATGAGCAATGTTTAATAGTTTTTTTTTGAGAAACATCAGATTGTCGTATATTCCACAGGAAGTTCCCTGGATACTTGTCACACGAATGTCCAGTACAACGTTATCTAAAACTTGTAACGAACATTTTTTTAAAACTGTGATGCTAAAATTCTTGCATTACAGAAATAGTGTCAGCAAATCTAAATGTATCGTAACGAGTATCACACTTACTTCGTGCACGTACTCATCGTTCATGCAAGAACTACTAGACGGTAATTTTTAATGCGCAGCAACAAGAACTATAAACACCTCTTGTGATACGCGTGGTACCCACGCAATTGTTTTAAGGCTGACCATCAGCCAACATTTAACTTTCTTAGCTCTTCTAAGACGGAATGCAACAGTGGGGCGCGAACCTGTGCACCCCCACTTACGCGCCTCCTTCGGTCGCAAGACGCACACGAATGCACCCCAAGCTCTAGTACCTTTGATAACTTATACAGGTATTTGTAGGAAGTAATATAAAAGCGAATGCGGACTATAATACTTCATTTTCGTAGATGTGACCAGAGAATAGCGAACGGCCAGTAGGCCTGTATTATATAGATCCAAAAACCCTAGAATAGCAAAACTTCTTATTAATTTTCTCACTTCGCTGAAACGATAGCATCATTGGCCAAGTGTTTACAACGCTAAAGAATTTGCAACCCACAATACCACTGTTTTGCAAAACGCTTGGCGTTGCTCTTAGCGCTCGTGCCCTCAGCGTTCCACGAACGCTTGTCGGGCGGAACCCACCTGAGAACCGATGACGCAGTTCAGTTTATAAGAAACTCGTTGATTTGGAGTTGATACGCGGTCATGATACTCGATATCGCCTCGCCAGATGATTCGTCTTTGCGCTGGTCCAGGTTGAGAGGGAGCCATGGGTCCTGGACCAGGCATACCGGCCTGGTTGACGCCTGAAACCATCATCGCCGCTCAGGTTCATTCCCGATGACATTTTTGATGATTTCTATTTTCTGAGAGAAATATATCTATATGAACGCATACATACTGCATTTAGTGAAGAAACAAACTCACCCATCATATTGGCGTTCAGATTTCCCATAGGGGGTTGGTTGGGGTTGACCTGGTTGGGGGGCACATTCTGGTTCATTCCAGGGGCTCCCGGTCCAGGTCCTATCATCGTTCCAGGGGGTCCCTGATTCATCATCGGCTGTTGATTGTAGCCCATACCAGGTGAGCCCTGGTTGCCTTGTGGACCAGATCCAGCCATCTGCCCACCGGGGCCGCCCATTCTTGGTCGAAACTGCTGGAATTGCCCCTGCACAGGGTTCTGCGCCCGCATCGGTGCCGTACTCAGCTGGCTGTGAAGTAGTGGCATGTTTGCTGTGCCTCCGGAAGGCGAGGGCGTTGAGACAGGTGGCGATGCGTTGTTCCAATGGGGTGCCCCAACACCAGCTGGCCCGACCGGTCCAACGGGGGGTCCTGGACCCAGACGACCGTTTCCCGGGCTGCGGACATCGGCGTTAAACTGGCGAATGTTGACATTTGGCGGATTGGGCTGGTTCATCGGCACGATCGAAGGTGGCGTCTGCGTTTGGCCTCGTTGAACGTTTGTAACGGGAGGACCAACAGGTTGAGGACCTGTAGAAATTATGGCGAGCAGTTTAACTATAGTGATTCCTATAGAGGCACTTGTATGCAGGACAGAATGTCCGTGTGTGAATGTGTACTTATTTCAAAATGGTAAAATAGGACCTGTACAAGATTCACTCGATGCATCAACACCTTTTCAGGACTTGATGTAAAGCGGCTGCAATATGCTCGTTGCTTTACAACAAGAGGAGAAACGTTGATCTAGTTGTGATTCCACTGCAGCACTAACGGTAGCTTACGAGACAAACAGTACTTCTAGATGGTTTTATGTCGTGCAAAGCCACGGACCGCAGGTAGTTAGCATGTCTAACGTTTGATTACTCGCAAAAAGGCTCGAGCAAATGCAAAAAGCGGTTCCGATCTGCTAATGCGAACGCCCACAAAGCGTATTCACATGAGAATAACCAATCAAGAAGGGAACGGCCCCGATTTGCATTGTTACCTTGGGCGCTAACCGGCGAGAGCACGTTGCCGGGCTGTTTGAAGATTTTCGTCTCACGGGGTGGCGAACTTCCCGGCGGAGCAGGCCTTTTTTGTCCTGGTGCCGGACTTCGGGGCGAGGCAGGCGCCAGTCTCGTCTCCGGTGGCGGTGTCACCGGCCGCTCGGCCAGCGTAAACCCGCTCGGCAGGACGAGATGACGCTTGTCTTTGGCGTAGTTCTTGGCCAGCGTCCCCATCAGGTCGCCTCCGGCTTTCTCGAAGAGCTTGCACAGCTGCGGAATCTTCCGCGGGCAGACGATGCTCAGCTGGATCGCCCGCTCAGCCATGGTGGCTGCCAACTGCTGGAGCGTTTGGCCCTGGAAGCCGACGGTCTCCAGCACTGGTAGCTGATAGGGGGGCGAGTTGCACACAAGAATGCAATGGCGCGCACCCTCCTTCGCCGGCGGGCCCTTGCAAGCCGCCAGGTCGTCGAACACCTGCAAGGCGGTGGCCAGCGCCTCGCCGATATGCGAGCATTGCTCGGCAGCACCGCCCCCGAAGAGCAGTTTGTCGAAGGCCGCTAGAACCTTACCGATCGATGACGTTGGCGGGGTCACCGTAACGCAGGCTGGCTCCGGGGCCGAATCAGCGGCTGTGAACGCCAGCAACGTATACGAGCAATTGCTAATCGAGTCATAGCCAAAGTCTCTGAAAATGGCGGGTACACGGGATAAGAACTTCAGGTAGCACCGTTAGCCCAGTGGAGATAAAGAGCCACGCCATGGGTTGGCTATGCCTCAGGGTCGAGTTAGTAAGACGAGAAGCTCCAATTTGCTACGATAGATAGATGTAAAAAATGCTATTATATTTCTTACAATGTAGTTGCATAAACATCATCTGTAAATTAGTTGTATAGACACACTGCAAGGATTGCGTAGAGCACTTCGTCAACGTATAATCAGACTCTGTGCCATTGCCATGCAGTACATAGGATGTTCAGAGCACTGCGGTAATAAATCGAACTAGAAATATTCCTAGCAACATGGCGCCGGTGTCGTACCTGTCATCGGCCGGTGCGCCGTTGAAGAACTCGAGCGTTGGAACGATGTAGTTGGTCTTGATACTCTCCACATAGGGAAAAAGGTTAGCTGTTGCCTCGACAAGAAGAACAACATCCGAGCCCCAACTCGCCCCGCCGCATTTCTCGCCAACCACCATCTTTACCGGTAGTGGGTTACGGAAGGACAAACCGTATCGTCTGAAAATGAGCAAGTGTGTCGGGAATGTTGGAGATTCTTCGGAGTGTTTTTGTCGATGCCGTACCAGCGAACGGTGAGAACTGAATTCTGAGCATCACAAACAAAGCACATAACTTTTCGACAATAACGTTCATGTGACCTTGTTTTGCGACATCGTCGTCACGAAAAGTCTGCCGTAATATAACGCCTCTACAACATGCGTGAACAGCATGTGGAACTTCCAATATCGATAGAGACCTCTGTTAACAGCTTCAATGTCTTAATATGCCCGAAACTTAATATTAGCAAACATATTAATCAGCCGAGCTTATTTATTACGCAATTGTCCGTTGTTGTGATGCTTAAATGTCCTCACTAAGTTCTACACAAATTGTGACACGCGTTTGTTGATCGCGCCCCCTACTGTGAAGCTTTAGGGTCAGGCCTACAGAAACAGCAGAGACTATGGAGCGATCACGTGGTAAATATGCTGGTCATTTAGCCGCTAGGTGTGCAGTGAACCGTTCCTCTCCAACCTTTAGCCCGACTGTTCATATTGTTCATCCAGTCGGCGTAAGGCTCTCCAATCGGATTTTGAAATCGGACAGCTGGCCGAACTATTTTAAGGTCTGAACGAATCATCTAAAAGGCCGCATCTGCGGCGGCCGTAGCCAAAACATAATGAGTATATAACACTAGTCCTTTTGTGCTGCCAGAATTCTAGATCAATAAACATATTATATCTCATATACTGCTGTGCTGTGTCAATGTAACAGATACATCGACAGTTAATTTCCATTACATCTAGCGAAGAAGAAGGGAAGTAGGTCTTGCAAGTATAGAACGTGGTATATGGCGGGTCGAAACAAAAGGCCAGTAAATGCGTGTGCATGTAAACAGTGATCAGAAACATGAGTAGCCACAGTTTTTCTATATCAAGTAATTTAATCCGAGATAATGTGAACGCTTATAACATGTTAACTGGAATCGGCCGTGTCACCACATTCTCTCCAAACGCGTTCCACAATTCTTGAGGTATGTTTAAGGGCATGTAACTTTAAACATTTTTGTGCTGCGTAGCTCTGTAGAGATCCACTTATTTCCTATGCGAACCAGTCAAAGTAAATTTAATGGTAGTAAAACTTATCTTTTTCCTAATCTATGCGGTTGACAAGAAAATGAACAATACGCCAGCGTCACACACAAACATGGCAATGAATACGGTTTTCCACTTTGGATGAAATGCTTTAGTCCCCAGTAACCGTCGCACCGGCGTTATTTAAGGCGTCCATGTCATTACTAAGGAACTAACACACCAAGGCAACTCCTTAGTTCCTGGTAGAAATCTGATTATTTCCGATAGCAACATACTAACCTCAGAAACTCTCAGAAATATGTTCTTTTCAACCAGCAGTGCCTTCTCGTTGGATCGACAGGGAATATCTTAATATTTTTAAGACTAACGATCTGCGAAAATTTAACGTCTACGGCAGCACTTTTTGCATTACTTCGTAAGACGGACCCCATAAATGTAAATGTGCAACGGCGGCAATCGAACTCGCACGCGAATGCACTCACCGAAATCTACGAAAGGGGGTATTTTAGTTGTCCGTAACAGGTTTAAGCTTACAAATGATTCATCCAAGATGTTCATAGACGCACTGCTAATACGGATCACGGCACTCATATGACGACAACTAGCCAAAGCCGCAGGCCTATCAATTTAGTTCTGTCTGTCGATTACACTCATCACATCGATGTCGGGGGATAAAGCGGCCTACACGAAGCGGTGCGGACATTTCTAATCACGGCAGACGAGTTTCCTACCATTGTATATTCGAAGAAGATTACTTGACGCAAGTCCATGACTGACCGCCTATCGCTGGTAAAGTTTTCATTTAACTTTTTCGCTCTATCTTCTATAGTAGGTGGATATCCATTTGCATTGAATGCCAACTCGAATTAGTGGGGGCTCGAAACAAGGTTTTAGTCTTGCTGACTCAAACGGGTCATTCGCCGAATCTAAACAGCTAAATAACTGCCGAGATTCAATGCAAATATCAAAAATAGTTTAACGACTAGGCAATGAATAGGACGCAGGACTCAGTTTCTGATTTGCCTTGGCCCACATAGTTGCCAACACAGTTTAAACACTATAAAGACCGTAACGTCCAATATAGTAATACCATCCAAAATAGTAGATTTATTATGATTATTAAGTTGTTATTATGCTTTCCTCTCAAATTATACCTAGTCATTTATGCATATCTTTATTTTCATTCATACTCACCTTTTCAACAGGCAAATGCGTCTCTATGGTTACGAATGTTACCGACACACAGTGATCACAAGAACATCCTACAGGTGTGTGTGTGTGTTCGGATCGGTCTAACCCCGTTTTGTCTAATTCCCTCCAATTAAACGCTTAATATGCTTCCAAGAATTCATTATAATTTACCAGCAGCCACCGTTTTTTACAATCTACGTTACGCTATCGTAATATTTGCACGCGGTGTAAAGAAAAACCGTACGCTATGCATGAAGTTCTCTTCACAAGCCATGCGCAGAAGTCTGTGATGATGTTGGTCCTTTGCTCAACAGTTTAAAGCTCCGTGAGTGTAGCTACTTGTATTTGACCGCTCCGCCGAACCGCCAGATGGACCGACGCTACCGAAACGGCGACTGGAAGGCAAAGAAGCTACTCAACCACTGAGTGTGGCCCGCATAAATTCCCTAGCCGGGCTAGTCCACACACAGAAGCGGCCATCGACCGTAGTGTTCGTAGATGAATCTGCCGCTACCTGTCTTGGCTCCTTGCCACTCGTTGAACCAGCATTATAATTAGTCTAACAACAGGCAGCGACAGGAAAGGGGGGGCCAAGTACCGCTGGTAAGCTTGAGCACAACAGAGGACAGCGATCAACCTAACGCTCACATGCACATCGGCGCGCACAGCACAAACGGGGCCGAAGCCCACAGGATCGATAATCCGAACCGTAGGGGGCGCGCCGACGGGCGGAAGAAGCCAGGCACCTAGACAGACACATCCGAACACGGATACATAGTGTTGCGAAATATCTGACACCCACTACCACGGCCAATGCTATGTCCCTACAATAACATCGTCGTATGTCTTGGAATTTGTCGTCTGCTAGCTAATTGACGGACTTTAACTAATGGACGGAACAGCTCTGAAGAACGACGATGAGCCAAGTGGAACTGCACGCATACGATAACGCAATAAGTAGAGCGAGTCTATGATGACTTGATGAGACACTCGCGCGTAGTAGTATTATGTTACATCTTCAACGATCCAGCGAAACGTTGCCGGTACTGGCGGCCCCTTATAACAATCGCGAATAAAGGTCGAGTCTGGAGTGATGTAAACAAACATGAAAAATACAGACACAAACCAATTCCCATGTCGTGTTGACAAGCATACCGGCAAGGTGGGCAGACCGACTCAAAAAGGTTGGTGGCGGGATTGGCCTAAACGTAGACGAGTCATTCCGATCCCCGGCAATCGGGCCATCGCTAGGAAAGATTGAGAGAAGCTAAAGTTGCACTGGGTGCTTGTGCTGTTGCGTTATACGATGTCGTTCATATGGAACAGCTGCTGAGGGGGTTGCCGGCAAATCGAAAACTGCTATCACGACGAACTATAACGGGAATCGACTTGGCGCGCTTTTACATCGAGTTGATGCGGTAGATTGTGGCCGGACGTCGTGGACGAAATCAAGAAGTGAACACATTGCAACAGTGTGCTTACACAAATCTTGGAGTGAGTTCCGAAATAATAGAATAGATGGCTTATTCCTCTTTAAGGTTTTTCGTAGAACGTATGTCTGTGTACGTAATAAAAGAATATTTCATGGGTTTCAAGATCGTATTGTTGTGTTTCTTAACACACGGACAAGAACGAAATGTCGAAAATAAAGTGTAGTGTTGATCGTTTTAGTGTTAATGACTCTTCGACGAACGTTGCCGAATGTACACTTACATACAAATTACAGTACGTGGGAATCGCATGTTATTGTCTCATTATTTAAAGGGATGACTGATAGACAAAGTGCACTGTCTGTAAATCTTCTTTATGTCAACTCATGTCCCCCCCAAGCATAGTTGAAAACTTGGCTCCTTCTACAACTTCGCATTTAGCTTGCGTAGCTTAATGTTGTCTCTGTGCTCACAGCGAATATTGTGTGTTTCCAGTTCTCACGACGCGGACGGCCGCATCAGTACGACTCGTGACACCACCTGGAAACGATGCAGGAAGACGGCAGCGCTCCGCGCTTTTCGTTGGCAGGCGTTCTTCATATGGCCGTCGGATCGGGACGGGAGCCCTCGCGACCTGTGCATGCCATAAATTTCGCAGGCAAGCGCATTGATGGCCCACTTAGGATCTTCATCGCGCACACTTCTAACGCGTTTCTCGCCTTTAGGACCTCGCTCGAGGAGAAAGGCGAAAGGTAGATTAGTCATTCGCAAGCCTTGCATTTAGCTGTACCCGTTCGCAGCTCGTCTTGCTTATACCTTCCTTGCGATACCTGCCACGCACCGTCACGTGGCAGGGTATCAAGCAGTCCAGGTTATCACAACGATGATATAAGTTTATGGCCGACGACGATCTCTTAGCCGATAGCGTAACTTAGCTTCAGACCAATGATTCATAACATAACAACGTTCTTAGAAGACCCTAAAGCGTGGCTCTCGCGCACGCTGCCGATATAACGTTGGGCACCGTTAGAGTTCACGCACTCTAATGCATAGTCGATTCGGATACTCGTTTAAGCATGATCATCTCTGCCAGCTTACATATTAGCACAAAACGCGTTCCGCATATTTTGAGCAAACAAGTAGCCTGAACCTTGCGCGCACACGTTAACCGTTGCGCCTTTGTTTCGTCGTTGATGAAACCCGCAGGCGTCAGCTGATCTCACGCGTATCGAAACTATACCGTTCAGCCCTGGCGCAGCTGAACGAGTCCCGAGCGTCCGAGGGAGCCCCGTCTTACGTGTTTCGCGCGGTCGAAAGCGTGTGGCAACTCTGCGAGATTCTTATTATTGATCCACAGGCAACGCCAGGCGTGTTAATTCAGGTTAGTTCGTTTCACTCATGCGGCTTCTTCCTTTTGACAACGCAAACATCTATCGATGGACTACATAGGCTTAGCGGGAGCGAAATGATTGCAGATAATCTCAATCGTACAGACGCGTTCTTTGCTTTGTTATGTACGCCGAGTAAAGGTGTGGGTAGGTTTTTGTCAGAAGAAGTCAGCTAACGGTGTTCGTTCGTATTAACCACCCCACAATCGACGACATTTTATGACTTACAGCAACTTCAACAGTGGGCTGCTGCGTGGAGCTCGTCGTCAAGCGTCAAACTGTCGCCAAAGTCAACGCCTGACAGCGATGAAGATGACAACGAAAGTTTTTGGGACAACTTTATGATCTTGATTATGCTCGGTAAGTAAGCTCACTCACGCCGTGGCGTATCGTCTTGCAGGTTCACGGACGTAGCATCACGTTTATCTGCCGCTGGGCGGAATCTCAAGTGAGAGTTCGATGAAAAACGAAGAGCTGTCGAGGCGTTGGCGTGTGTGATTTGATGACGGACTAGTTTCTATCGTTACACCTTTGCTGCTTGTCGTTTAGGGCAAATTGAGGATGCTTGCGTGCTGCTGCGAAGCCACAAGTCAGGCAGCCGCGAGGACTTCCTGCTTATGACAAAGGTGCTAAGGTCTATGCCCGTATTAGGTCAGGGCATTCACCTGTACTTCCTCAATCAGTGGACGGAATGGCAGGTTGGTGATCTCTCGACTGATGAATGAAGTGGAACAATATGTTCCAACCTTAAAGAAGATGATGTTCAGACGAGATGATTGTATTTTTTTTGTGTCCTTTTGCATTTTGAAATGAAAGGTGATCGTTTATCTAACAATGCGGGCAGTTATGTGGCCACTTGATAGCAACATAATATCTGTTTCTTGTCGATAGGAACATGCAATTCGAAGGTTATTCCTTCTAAACTGTCGCTGCCTCATGGGTGGACGAGGGCGTCTAACCTAAGTTTGTTTATCTGCTTTGGCGTTAGGACACTGTTCGTCAACTTGTCGAAGAAGGTCGTTTCGAAGAAGAGCCGAGATTTCACTCAGCCTGTCGCCTTTTGTCTGGCGATTCGGCCGAACTTGATCGTCGGAAGCGTCTCTGCGATTCGTGGTTCCAGTTCGTGGTTACGAAGGCCGCGTACTCGCAGCCGTTGTTGAAAGTCGGAGATTTGGGTAAACTGGCGGATGAGGTTCGTAAGTGCGCAACACAGTGCGTCTGAGCTTGATGGTTCTTGCCTTTTTTTTCAATCGACAATGGATATATTATCCATCTATTCGCAAGGCGTCAAACTATTCCACAGTAACTATAATACTATAACGTTCAGTATGATATGGAATCCGGAATACTGACATGTTCGAAGACTTTTGGACTTGAAACGACTGAGTATGTTGGTCCGGCGAGGTGACGTGATTTAGCTTTAATTGAATCGAAGAGAGATAGCCATTGCATCTAGTTTTACACCTATGTAAACGGCCATAGAAGACATAGCCGTTATTTGACAGGCAGAGCAAAACCTTAATAATCGTCAGCTTGTTTATTCGCTTAAAAACAGGTTTTAGCTACAAGTGACTTTGTCAGTTCGGACCCACTTAGTCAGTTGATTCGGTCGCTGTTTCACGGAGACCTACAAACGTTTACGAGACTTCTAGCCAACTTAGACGATCTCTGGTGGTCAGGCGCTCATCTCATCGATTTGCTGTATGCCGCGGGTGATTTGCAGAACCGCAACGTTCCCCATGTGTAAGTATATATATATATATATATATATATATATTATTACTATATTATTTAGTCACTGCTTTTTTGACGTTTATACGTTTGCGCACTATTTATTTAATTGTGTCGATTTTACTACCTCATGCTATGCCAAAATAACAAAGCATTCTTCAAAGGAGAGTATTACATTGGATTTGGGCCAATGCTTCTACAGGATATGGAGGACATTCCGTTTCAAATTGACTGACTGAGTATGCACAAACACTCCAATATAAACATACACAAAATGATTGCCACCTGGAAAAAGAGATACATCAAAGAGTATATCTTGAATGAATTCACAGTTACCCCAACGGCAGGTTCGCGTTTTCCACGTCAAGTGGAGGAAGCCTAAAGTGGCTTCATTAATACTCCAGTCTTGCAAAGGGAATAGTAGTACTTCGATCCGTAACCTACTCTTTAATCTGATTGACACAAGTGCAGAAATAATTCTGCTTGACATCCAAATCTCCAGCCTTTGTTCCTATTGTTCAGAGCAACTCTGCCAGTTCTGTAAGCGGCTGTATTTTGTTTGTGTGACGGTCATTTCAGCGAAGCACTTCATGAGCAGCTCTTGCGTGATTATGCTCTGTGCCTGCTCTCTCAGCGACCGCTATGGGAGACAGGCTTAATGTATCTTCAGCACTGTAAGCTTGAAAGTCGGCAGATACTTGTTCAAGCGATTGTTAACGTTCACTGTCCCACACAATACAAAGTGAGTTAACATTTTTCAAAGAAGTTCTTTAGTGTCATTGGTGGCCAAAATGTTTGGGTCATACTCTCATACAAAGTCAACAGCGCTAGTCAGAAATGTGACACGTACATGAAATTCTTTAGAGGCGTTCGCTCCTTCAAAGTCAAAATCCCTTCCGCGTTAGTTCGAGGTGTCTTTCTGCTTGTGATGTGCTATCCTTACTGGGTAACTAGTGCTAAATTCAAGTTTAACGCAGTTACTATTTTTTTGTCTGCGTAATTTAGGCTTTGAAGGTGGCGGCCGTAGCGGATCGGTTAGGCTTACCGGAGGCTGCACTGGCTATCTATAGAACACAAAGCGTTCACTGGCTCAAACAAGACAAGCTGGGTGAGCAATACACATTTGACAACAATATATTGCTAGATTAGAAAAGATGCCGTATTCATTCGTGCTATCACCGTGTGAGGCTTTTCCACTTGTAAAATGAAGGGAACTTGTGACAAAACACTTCAATTCTTTGGACATGGACCTCACAGTTGACGATGCTTCGTTGGCTAATCCAATCCATTTTAATCTATCAATTGGGTAGTTTCTTTTGTGGGTTGAGATGTCGCAGAGGATTTACTTGTGCTATACTAACGAGTGATGAAATTATCCACCCATTACCTGATCCGTTATTTCGATTCCCGATTAAAACAGATTCGGCTTTAACGTGGGCGATTCGTTCTCGAAACTCACCGCTTGTATCACGGGTGGCGGAGCTGGTACTTGAAGACTACTTGCGTTCTGGTCGTCTCAGCTGTGCCGACCACTTACGAGGACTTGGACAGGTATGTCAATTAACTCAAACCGAGCATAAAACAGATCTATATATATATATATATATATATGGTCTCTAAGTTTTCGAAGCCAATATACCACTAGGGAAAAGATGACACAAGGTAAATTTACCCTTTTTGGCATAAGGGCGTATTTTTCTAGTCTTGTAAATGTGCATGTATAATCGAAAATTTTGTGAAATCGTCTTGTATATATATCTCATTGTTTCGCATTTTTGTACAATACACCAAGTGTCCACTAATAAAATGTATTCAAAATTTGTATAATACCTGGATTTTATATCCAGTTACTCGCGCAACTAGTTCTGCATAGCTTGGCGAAAGAGCATTTTTATTTCGCTCTTGTGTCCTGCAGGAGATGCTTGTAAGTGAAAGACTAATGTTCCTGGCTAAGTACGCCGAGTTCTTGCGTCTCCGGGACGAGAACTGTAAAGACGCCGAATCAGAAAACCTGGATGGAGCTGCTCAGGCTGCTGGATTGCTTCTCTTCTTGATCAACTCAGAATGGTCGCCAAACTTCTTCGTCGCTCGCCTGCTTGAAGATGCCGTTCAGCTACTGGCAGATGATCGCTTACCCCCGCAAAATATTGCACACTTACAGAGGCTCATGGCCTGTCTACAGGTAAGTTTTGGATCATTTGACTGGTTTTGCATACAACAATTGTTAAAACATGCACAAGTAAGCAAGTGAAACACGAACGTAATATCTGGAGCCGTAAACGTTTTTGAGGCATTTACGTTTCCTTTGCGAGTTCGAAATGTGCAAGTTGCAAGCTTCCGTAAATTTGTCAATATATAGGAAAAGAGAATTGTTTTTGTCGTTGACGAAAACATCGGTTATTTGAGTCTGTCAGATTTCATGTTAAGCAAATGAAAGCTCAAACTAGGGTTTGAAAGGCCCTATTCTTAGGGTGCTCTAAGGCCAGCGGGAAGCACTCCACTCCGTTTGTCGTCATGAGTAAAGGGCCGCCGGTGTGGAAGGCTAAGTTAAAAAATTCAAAAGAATAACTCACCCCGCTGATATGGAGGAGTTGAGAAAATTGTTGCTATGTTTCACGGGACTGATAGTAGTAAGTACCAGCAGACATAAATCTCTTTGACAGAACCTTGGTGAATGGCTCTCTCGTCTAACAAGTTCTAATCTTCGAAAGAGTTTTAAAAAAACTCAGTGAAAATTTACGATTGATTGTCTGATGTAGCTCTATTATTGCGTTCTTGCTGACACTCGCTATGTTGATCTCACTCTAGATCTAGCATACGACTCTGTATTGTTTTATGTTATTGCAGAATGCGGTGAAGGCGCGACCTAACGAGTTAAAGAAGGACCTCCTCGATAAGCTTAACTTCGCCTGTGCCAAGAGAACGGCGCAGTCACTCCTCTCCTTTATGCAGTTGCCCATTGAGAGCGTTGTTCCGATGAACTAGAGGCACAGGATAGATGACAAAACTGTGTGTTTCATTTTCATCTTCCGTACAAACCGCACCGTTTTCAGGTTGTAGTGAAAAATATGTAATGTTTAGACGTAACACACGTGTAACGTAAAACGGAAGAAGAACACATTGTTTGGACGTGCGTGTATCGTAAAGTGGAAGAAAAACTAATCGAACTGGTGTCATTGTTTATCATGAGACTTGCTAATGTTTTTAGAGCATTCCTTATTCGTAGTAGAAATACGTCACCAATAAAAAAAGTAATGTGAAAAATATAAACACACGTATGATTATTGTATAAACACGGCATCTTTTATTTTGTTTAGGTGTATGTATATATATATATATATATATATATATATA
>MNPL01000166.1:0-22357 GCA_002081605.1 Tropilaelaps mercedesae
TATATATATATATATATATATATATATACTTGATATATATTTCTCGTCACGGGTATTTGCTCAACATCAAACTTCCAACTCAATAACTAATGCTCAATAACTAAACTGATGACCCTATGGTTTATACAAAATCTGAATAAAGGTACGTTTGATTAAAGGACTGTGTTATTTGCACAATATGGAATTCATACCGAAAACTGATTCATCGAAAGGAGAAAAGGGTAGGTTAATGAAGTTTTTTACTGAATACTTAGAAATGTGGTACTATCTATTCATCGCGCACTGGCCGAGACCAAACGCGTCGCCAATTCAATATGATTCTTACACAAATTCATTTATATTGCTGCGAGTTAATGCGAAGCTATATACACATACGCCCATATAACGTTAGACATATAGATTTGAAATCCTCAACCGTCAAAGCAACATGCATAGAGGGTGATTGTTTAACCTTTCATGTGGGTCTATTAACCTATCGTAACGTGATTTCGTCTCAAGCTAAACTGTACGTGGTCCAAGTACAATGCGATAGTTTTACCATCTGAAAAAGGGCTCTATGACGGAAGAGCTAAGCCGTCAACTGCCAGGCAGCCCATTGGCATCGTGGCAAAACAGAACAACAGTCTTAAAGTTAACTTTATATTTATTACTACGGCTTTTTTCAGATGATAAAACTATCTATTGAATTTATCGCGCAGACGTTAATTGAAAGGATATCCTGATATAATTCAACTACGATGCCACGCTATCCGTTGACCTTAAAAGATGTGCATTGAGCTAGTGAATTGTTCAAATATGGCAAAAGACGGCCAGCTCATGCACTGGAAAATTCTGGAAAATGGTATGCTAAATTTGATAGACCGCCCCAGTCATAGAACAGGCGCGAAGAGGCGATTATGCAAAAGACGGTAAAAGACGGTGGAGAAGATAGTGATAATTAGCGATGATTTATGCTGATGGGATGATCTACCAGAAGTGTCAAAGAAGCGTTTTATTATTAACAATTATTCTCGTCTTTCAATGTCTGATGGTGGCTTCTGGCCTCTCAACAGGACTAAAAAAAGAAAGTTACTGGAGCGATCCCATTGTTAGTGCGAAAAAAGGATAGCAGTCGCTTTAGCAAGTGACTGAGCTGCAAGGGATCTGTAAGGCCCTTATCGCTTTCTGGTCATGTAGAAACCAATAGTGGTGATGCAGTGATAATTGTGGTGAGAGCCTTCTCTGATGCATTCACAGCAAACGGTCGAACGAGAGAAGTGCGAGAATTTTCTAGAGAAAATGCAATAGTTTGCTCATGGCTCCGTTGTCAAATCTCAAGATCTTGAGATTACCCAAGATCAGCTGAATATCTCATTCGATTGTTTTTTTATCGCGCCCCTACGGAACCATAACGTTCAGTGTTTCGAACAAGAGAAATGTTCTCGCTAACAACTGACACTGCACGGGCCTGAGTGCTGTTAATTGTCGAAACGATATACACCGCCTGAAAATATTCAAATATTACCTTATGTGCGAAAATTAAGTTGTTTCGTCAAATCATGAAACCATGCTTGTTCTAAGCTGGTCTATATCTTAACGTTTTAGGGCTGACCGTCAGCCAACATTTAACGTCTATGGTAGCGCCTTCTGCATTAATTCGTAAGACGGATCCCATAAATGTAAATGTGCAACGGTGGGGATCGAACCCATGCACGTACGTATCTGCTCCGGTCGCAAGGCGTCCGCGAATGTTTCAAGCCACCGAACTCAACATCTGAGCTGGTCTGATTAATAAAACAGTTTCATTGCCCTTTTTCTAGCGGCATAATGAAAAGTATGGCTACGATGTCATTTTAGTCAGTTTTAACTTAGTGCATTCGAACTGAATAAACGGGTTGATGCATTTTCGAGTTTCGCTGATCGTGTACACGACCTATGGCCTGTGACATACTGTGAGCTGTACGAACTGCATTCAGCTACAAAATACGGCACCTCAACAGCTGGAGTAGACCTCAAGCAAACTAATCGGTGAGAATTTTGCAGAGACTTTCTTTTACATTTAGACCCAGAGAAAAAAATTCTTAGACGTTTGATGGCCATAGAGGCTGAAATGTTTTCAAACCGAAAGGAAAAACGGTCGATATTAAGATTCAACCTTATAACGCACGCCCGCAAATTTTGGGTCCTAACAATGGTAAAGATAACGAATCGTGACGTTGACCTCCGACTAGCTGTGTTTCAACTCTAATGGGTTGCACTGCTACGCCAGGGGTCACATGAAGTAATTCATATACCGGAAACCTTGTAATTTCTTGTAGTAATGCCTTGCAAGAAACGTTGCGACAGTTTGCCCTTATACTTGCAAGCTGCCAAGCGTCACCTAGCCGAAATATCACATAGTCTTTGCAACCGTAAAGCGATGAGAGTTCGGCCTTCGCCAACAACTGCGCTGACGGATTGTTACGCGAACTGCAGTGTCTCTAGAATGACGTCGTTCAATAGCAAGAACGATGGGAGCTCGCACTTCAGGATCACTTGATTGCACAGTCCAACGTGATATAAAAGCCTTCGACAACTACGGAGAATTCCTGAAGACTCAATGTGACCTGCATAAAAACGCATATACTCGCTCCCCAAAGCTAGAAAGTATATCGACAACTATAATGTCGTCGGTTTCCTAACGACATGCCAATTCGGTATGATATTGGAGGTTCGGCACGAGCAGGAGAACCTCTTCTACGCGATGAAGGTGCAGAAAAAAATCGCTGATTAAAATGCATCCGCTGTGGATCAACGGCATATGGGCGGAACGGAATCTCCTCTACTGTATCGACTTCGAGTTTATCATTTAGTTGTGCTTCACGGCCAAAGACAACGCAAACGTCTACTCAGTGTTCGAGCTAGCTCCATACGGTAACCTAAATCAGTAAATTGAGAGCAATGGGTGTTGTGACGAAATTACAGCGAAATGACGCGTCGGACAGGTCGCTTTTGCGCTGGAGTTCCTTCACGCGATCAATATCGTCCACCGCGACGTGATTGCGTCAAACGTGCTGATAGCACACGACGGCTATCTAAAGTTAGCCGGATTCAAAAATGCGAAGGTGGTATTAGGCAGCGACAAAACCTACACGATTGTCGGCCATGTCAGTTGCAACGCGCCGGAAATGCTAAATAAACGCAGTGGCTATGGCAGGTTGGTTGACTGGTGGGCACTTGGCGTGCTCGTCTACCGATTGTTGTACGGCCTAGATGCGTTTGTGGGTAGAAATGATGAGACCATGGCACGTATACGATTCAATGCACTAGAATTCCCTGCCGACACAGATAGGCGATAAAATTCATACGGTCGCTGCTGGTCACGAATCCGATGAAACGCATGGGGACGTCATATCTCCAAGTTAGGGATTTCAAGGATCATGAGTGGTTCACAGGCTACGACTGGGTTAGTCTCTTCGCAAAGGACCCTGGGTCGCAACCGAGTTCTCGAAGAAAATTGTACCCAAACCCAAATTGCCCTTACAGGTAGCTACGTCAATTATAGTTATCTTAGATAAAGGGTCAAGCATTTCTAGTCTCAACGGAGCCAAATGATAGCGAGTGGATAGTTCTATAGGCATCAGCAACGGGAAAGTGCCTCGCCCAAGATGGCTGCACGAGTAATCAAATAAATTCTTACGATTTACGATTACAATTTACAACAATCTTAATTTGGTCCTGCAGACATACGTAAGACGGCTTCAGTTGAAAAAGATCGAAACTAGCAGAGATAAGAGAAATGTAAGAAATAATAGAAGAAGAGCGAAAAGAAAGAGTGAACATTAAAGGATACGGATGAGGCCGATGAGCCGAGGACCTCTGCGTTCTGTGACACCGACTTTCATGCGAGCTTTTTCGAAACGCTACAGAACAAGCGGTAGGCGATGTACCTCTAAAGTTTAGCGTTTTATTTTAAAAAAGAATGAAGTTTAAATAGCTTTGAGCTTAAGAAGCAGCACGATTGAGTGGTAAACGTTACCAAGTGAATGTTCATGAGTCACCCCGTTAGTGTAGCGTACATTCAACCGCAGACTTGGAAGGCCAACGCGAAAGGCAGAAATTATATTACTCCTGTGCTGAGGAAATTGACACCGTTCAAGATGGAGTGTTATTAGCACTACGTTAGACTACTGATGAAATAACACGTCGTGTAATACTCATCTTCTGACACAGTTTTTCGTGTGTGTGTTTGGTACCAGAACAAAAATACCTTATCTTTATGGCAGCAGAAACATTAACCGCTGCCATTAGCCGGACGCAACCTTTACACCAGCCAACGTCCGAAACAATGTCAAATTTCACATTGACTAGTGGAGTACGTAGCAGCTGGTGACGGCATAATTGAAGCATACGCCTAACATCTAGAGAGCACTTATTTAACATCCATTTCTTCTTAGATTTTGGCATAAGCACATGCTTTGCAAGGACGTCATGCAGCGCATGCTAGCTAACGATTTCATAGTAGCCCATAGCATAAGCTAGTAGTAGCCCGTTTCACGTTGCTGTTGGGACTGGCTATTACATAATGTTAAAAATGCGTCGCCTTCTCGTATTTAAAGATGAAAATTGAAAACCGCCTCTAGTGCAAACGGGCCCTGGCCGCAAATCCAGTCTTCAGAATTATGGTATTAAAATTTGACATCAGGAAGTCTCGTGTTTGAATTCCGTACAGCGCCCGCAACCTAAAAAAATATATATAGTGAATGCCTCATAAATCTATTCACCATGCGAATTGTCATATGATTTGTGTGTATCTCTGAGTGTACTTTAATATATGCTAATAGAAGTTTTGTGTGAATTGACCCTTCTGAAGTCAATAGTACTGTATATGTTGTAGAAGTGGTAAAGGTTCTGACATGCAAGAACTACGGATATGCGACAAATATGTATTTTAAATATTTGCGGGTTCGCTCAGATCGCTCGCAATTTTTTAAATTCAATGCATCTTTTAGTTAACTAATTCTGAGCATAGACACTCTATTTATCGTATAATGCACATCATCTTTTAAATACATAAAAAAACAGGCATTTTAAAAAAATTAACGGGCTAAGGTTGACGCAATTTTCGTTTATGAAAGTTTGCAAAACATTCAGTTTTGTTTCACTGCACCTCGCTGACTCCTCTTTAAAAATCTGCCTGAGTTGTTCGGAAGTGCTCACTGGGTATGTTTTCCGTTCACGCATATATCGAGAATTCCAGAAGCGCTCGAATAAATACAATGAAGTTATTAGTTACCCCACTTTGTAAACATTTTGTAGCCATTACACTCAGCATGTAAAGAAATAAAAGTACAATTGTACAATATAATACATTCACTACGTAGAAATACGAGGTAGGGAAAATGTTCCGCCTATTCAGTATAACGTTTTTTCACCTTCTAGTCACCATGCTAATTTTTTAGCTATACGTGAAATGTTTGTTTAGCTAGTATTCATGCACATAGTTATCGCAACATAAGTCTATATATTTTCATCGTTACATTTATTGTTTATTATTTTATCCCAATAGAAATTACACCAACGAAAAATGCTAAGTAACAAATGAAATAATTATTATGCGATTTGTAAAATGTTTTCTTCGAACCTAAAAGGTGAGACTATTTAGCATGGTCGCATATCTTGAGGTGTTTTAATAATTGAACTAATGACAGTTTCGCTTCATTTGTGTAACACCACAACAAAAGCCTGAATGTAGGTTTTTGTGAAAAGACTCAAGGTATGGTCCAATACTTAATATAAAATGGTATATTACCATATCCAAGGAAAAGTGGGACAACGAACTTGATATTGTTACATACATAGCTGTCATGTTGCTTGTCATGTTGTCATGTGCCTTTCGTAAGGCGTATAAACTAGCTTGTGACCTAAGTTTATGAACAGCTAATAAGGGATCGATTAAATTTTTATTGCAGTAAAAACGAGAGTGGAGCTTTTTCGTATCATACCTCATTCTACCAGATCTTCGTAGACTGAAGAAACTTGCATGACACATAATTAAATGATGATTACACGTAGTACCATGAGGATGAGCCTATTTCAACGTGAACACCTTCGAACGCAATTTATACTGCATTTTATAGCATTTGCTAAAGCTCTGCCTGTTCCATGCCAATGTTGGATCCACCCAATAAAGCTCTCGAATGAAGACGGGACTATTTATCTAGACAGGGCCTTGTCCTTAATTCTCAAGGTTTACATGTCAAAGGGGAAGTTAGGATTGGGGTCGTGCTATGAACCCGCCCGGAGGCGATATTTTAATTAGCAGCAGAAACGGAGCAACGGAGAGGGCTGGGCCATTAAACAGAAGCGATGCCGTGTCAATGGCCACTTTAGAGGCAGAATAAAAGAGAGAAAAAGAAGCATTTGCGAGTCTGTCGGCATTTTTCGGCAGTGTCAAGTGCATCTTCCTCCCGACCGAGCACCGCAGACCCTAATTAATATCGGATGCCGCCATTAATGTCAGCGACTGTCGCTTTTATTCGGACGCACTAAGTGTTAGTCTCAGCTCAAATAATGAACATGTTTAACGCTCATGGGTATCCGTGTTCGGAACGACCCGAACAGTTTGAGAAAAAGTAGGTAGTGTCAACACGCATAGAACAAAAAATCTTCCAGAAAAGCAACTGTGATATTATCTTTCTTGATCTACGTAGATTCTATCGCTTCAGAAGCTTCGAAATGCAGTAAACCTCTATATGCGATAGGTGCTTTAAAGTTGTGATTCAAGTGACTGAGCTAGAATTGTTTATATAGAAGACAAGTGCCAATATAAAGAGCTGTCCTACATGTGTTCTATGTGAACTATTGACCGATTCCATTATTCCACATATGCAGATTAAATATTATTGAAGCCGCGGACGGCTAGAGGAATCAACATTATACGTTAATTACATGGTTTAAATTTAACTTCGGTACTTATTATAATGATTTTCAGATGTTTTTCGAAAAACAGCATTTTCCTAGCGACTATTACACACATCGTTTGCTCTTTTTCACACTTTTGTTTAGTCAACTGAGCTGATTTTTATTAGCTAGTTAGGGCTTACTACTATTCCATGTTTCTCGAATGCGAAATTCATAACTATTGCTGGCCGTTATAGGTTTTAGATTATATTCCAGTGCATATACTTTCTCGTAAATCGCGTAACAGTTTATCCCTTTCGTCAGCTCAACATGCGGTTGAAGTCACTTTTCCTGCTTCAGCGGCCGCGACGCCTACACGTGTGCTTCGTTTGCATGGTATAGGGGACGTTTCTAGCCTGGCCATTCGTATATATCGCCCTCACGTCTCAACGTCCCTCACGCGGCCACCGTCTATTTATTACATGAGAGCTCATTACGGTCGGCGAACTCATCGTCTCTCACATCGTCCCCGGCAGTGATCTCGGTGATCTCCGGGCTCGAAATCTCACTCTTATCCATCCCATGACTCCTTTCCAAAAGTGTGTATATATATATATATATATAGCGATGCGCTCACCTCTGTTGTACAGTCAGGGCAGTATTGCTTCATCTCGCCGTCTCGCGGTGGGATTAGGCAAATCCTTTTCCCTCATAGCGTCTCCGGTTCCCGCGTTTCCTGGCACTGGCGAAGCTATGATCACCGCCATCTCTTCCCAACACCGAAATCCGCTCTCTCTCTCTCTCGTCTTCTGACTCCCTCTTCTGATCGAGCGGCGCTCCCTGAGACGGAGGAGACCCACGTCTCCCCCGTCCTCCTGTCGGCGTCGGTAGCAGCCACGCCGCCCGAAAGCGTTCGATAGGCCCGGTCGCTGAGCGGTTTCTTGTCTTGGCGCCATCATGTCCCCTTTCCGTAGGGTGGGAGGGATGACAAGTGGTCGGCGGACGTGTCTTACCGATATCCACGTCCTCCGCCCTGTCAAGTCCACATGGACGGCTCCTACCACCCAACTAAACTAAGGATGCCCCAATTACCTCACCCCTCGCGTACAGCCACCAGCAACCTCCGCCAGACAAACGCTCTACCGGACAGCGATTTTTTCTACAGAGAGGGTAGGGTGAATGCTCCTAGCCGGATCAACGTGGAGTAGTGTGAGGAGGAACTGGGGTCCGAATGTGGACTGGGTGACGGCTGTGGTGGTAGCGAAGGAAGCCGGTGAAATGGTGAAGTGAGAGAACTTTTTGACCATTCCACGAAACCTTAAACAGAAATCGTCAGGAAAGGCTCAGAGAGGAAGAGGAGAAGAAAAGCGCTCGTTTAAATAGACACTGATGCAGTGTATTGTTTTATGAATGTGTGAACGCCAAAAAGGTCTTTCCCTTACTTAATAGAAAGAAGCTTCTTTATTGAAGCTTCTCGCGACTTTTTTGCCCAGTAAAGTATACCAAACGGGCAGTACAAGCTACGAGACACTTATCGTGACTGAATAGAAGTCACCTAATCCTACCATAGAATGCTAATATAGCCTCAAATGCATTTGCGCCCTCGACAAGTAGAAAATTATATAACTAGCCCTTATGATGTGTGAAGTCATGACGGATAGTTCTGACAAATCTCCATTAATATCTTCTTTTTTTTTTTTTAAATAAAGCAACTTCGTACGGCAGCACTGGACTTGAAAACGTCCTAAACTCGAGGGCTTGGTTAACATTCGCGTAAACTTATCGTCGTTTCGTTTACGATTCTATGAAAGAAGTCACAGATGCAACGAAAAAGATTCAGGTCAGCCCCTGTGGCGTCTTTTGTGTCACTGGAATTTGTGCCAAATCTGGAGCGTGTGACACACGTTGATCTTACGCAGGAATCAATACGTGTATATTAGTATTACCAACGGTTGTCTTGGTGAGTCTTATACGTCCATTATGTAGCAGAGGTACAAGCGCGTATGGCGCGTCGTAGGAACACGGGCCACCATGATTACTTACCATTTTGGACGTGCTAACTCCCTTCGATACACTTTGTGACGAAGGAAATTCAATGGGACCATGCAGCAAGTGTAGCATACGTCATTAGATCAAAAACATCGACTCAACACCGAATCGCCTTTCAAACATCGATTCAAGTCCATCATCTATCTAGAAGGCGCACATTGAGCCATCTAAAGCGTGTGTGTGTGTGTGTTTTCCCAACAGTTTAATTGCCTTTCTTTTCCTCATGACCGCCATTCCGATACAGGTTCGTATTTATGTTGTACACACTCACACAGCCTAACTAGCATTTGCATTGTCCATCTGCTTCGCGTTATTTTCAGACACTCTGCGAGCCCGAAGCCAACCTATGGGGATAGCTCATCTTCGAAAAGATTTATCATCTAGCCGATGGCAGTGAGATAGTCCAGCGCAGTTTTATGTATCTCGCGCGCAAGAAGCTATGCGCCGTGCACGTGTGTAATGCAAACAGCGAGCAGTTCTGAACGGTAGCTAAAGAGATTAAAGATCCCTGGCTTATGGGGACCGACAAGCCGGGCAGTTACCGCCAGTTCAATGGCAACCGTATACAGAGCATTCCGTGCAGGCAGATTCGTCCTAAGCCAGAGCCGGATGCAGCGCCCGCCATAGATCCACCCACCCCGACACCGAATGGGTCAACACCGCCAGGCAATTTGCATAGAGACACGCTAGCCCTAAATCGAAGAAAGAACGCGTCGCGACGGTGTGCTAAGCAGCATGGACGCCGCTCTTGCTAAGAAACTACCACGATAAGAGCGCGTAGAGTTTAGCATAATCCGTCGGCTATCGTCTCGAGAATGACCTCGCCCACCGGTATTCGATACACTCTTCAAAGCCATCTCGAGCGGGCAGAACTCAAATATCAGATTGGGCATGCCTCAACTCACAGCTGACTGACTAGCGGTGCTCAGTGCGGCCGCGGAGCTTGCCCGTGACTCAGGTGCACTTCGTTAGACGAAGGCGAACCTATTGCGCTGTGCCGTCACCCTATGCCGTCACTTCTTTAGCGACTTCACGCACTCAGGCCGCACTAGTGCGTCCTCGTGAATGGGGCCAATTGCACTCATCGAAACGTCAAACCTGCACCAGGCGGCTGTTTGCAGGCCGAAGGCCCAACTATTGGCGAAACAGCGGCGCTCGCCATTATATGTAGGATTCGCGTGCTGGAGTGTTTATGTTAGAGCTCTTAGCAGGTCTGTGGGGCTGGCTCGGATTTTTAGTCGATTCCGCTGGCAATTTCTTCGATTCTCGTGCTCGTCGTGGCTGTTCGTGACGAGTTTGCGATACTATTCCGTTAGGCTCGGGGGATCCTTGCTGACAAGCAGCCTCTGTGGGTATTTACGATAGAAACCTCGCCCCTCACAACTTCTAGCGAGCAAGACATTTCATTGTGTCCTATTTTTGTCTTTGCAGAGACGAGAAGGAGCAAGCGAACGTTGAGGTTGAAGCGACAACGAATGTTCCCATGACATTGTTCGGTTCATATAAGGCCACAGTTTCGTCTATCGCACTCATTCGGGTTCAGATTCAATTCAACCTGGCCAGACGTCTGAGGTCTGGATAAACACCGAGAAAAAGCCCTACAGCGCCAACATCTGAGGCTGCCTGTTTACTAATGGACTTGTTCCAGCTTCGCCATCTTAGCTCATCGAGGCGATACTTCACTGGGGTCAGCTAATCGAAGCATGCATGACTCATATCCCGGCAGAGGCTTCAAGGCAACGAGTTTCTAATCGACCTCCGCTAACAGCCCACAGCCTAATAGGCACAGGTAAGCAGCGTCACCTGCTATTACCAAATCGGCCTTTTTCCACGTTTCCCACAGCCAACGCCCTTTCCTAACGCTTGCTCCCACTCTCGAGTTCGCTTTTTCGTAGCTCTCAGCCAGCCTAAAGGAACCCGCCTCTTCATCGCCATACGCGAGCCATTGGCTAAGCCTTGGCAACTCTCGGCCTTCATGCTCCATCGGCCTCTGGCCTCCTCCCTCAGTCGTCATCAGCACCTCAGCAAAGCGACCAGCTTTTTTGCACGGAGCTCGACTATCCGCCTGACGCGGTTCTCGTTGCTGTCCTGCGAAATAGGCGATACTTGTCACAACGACGAGTGGCTCGCCCCACTACGAGCAGCATTGCCCCTATCTCGTCGTGAGATTGTGTCGCGAAAGGGACAGGGGTCCTCCCAGTAAAAAAGTATTGCCCCTCTTGGAGTAGAGTCCAGACAACGGCAAAAACGATGAAGCATCGGGCAACATCGGCACCGTCATCGAAGGGGGGTGGGAGGTGTGAGGGTCATGCACAAAGAGGGGAGTTACGACCCTGGAGATGGGGTAGTTTGCAGAAGTATGGGGTTGACGGGTGGGCTAGAGAATGAGCGACACTACGACACATAAAACTCGTCATTGACGAAATCAAGCAGGCAAAGGCCTCATCGTGAAGGCCTGCTTCGCCAGCCGCGAATTATCCGCATGTACAGAAATGACGATAACGTCTGAGTGAAAGAGTAGCCTTTCGGGCAGTGTGGCTGTCCCCCCGGACGAGGGGAACTTTACTGATTCGTGCTGCACGACAAACGCAACATCTCGTCCTTCATCGCACCGAACAAAATGAACCGCACACATACGATGGCATGGCGGACGGTATAGAAACGGGAAAAAAGTGGAGTATTCAGCAGCAGCAGCAGCAGCAGCAGCAACAGCAGCAGCATCGACACCATCATGGGAACTCCGTCCTTTCCACAGACGCCCTAGAGAATGCGGCCCCCGTAGCGTAGGACGGCCAGCGTCTGATGTTTGGGTGACACCGGGCGCCAGATCGACCGATTGGAGGGAGAAAAAAGAAAAGAAAGAGATAAAGAGATGAGATATAGGAAAGGGGGATGAGAGAGAGAGAAGGAAAGAGAAAGGACAACGACAAGAGAGATTCGTAGAAAGAGCGAGTGGAAGGGAGAGAGACAGAGAGAGCGAGACAAAACCCAAGTCTCAATGAATCATCGTCGCGCACTCTCGAACCGTGATATCTCGAGCCGCAGTCGTGGTTGTCCTCCGCGCACGGAACACGTGACTTCCTCTTGGGCTTCCGGCCGGGGCGGCCCGAAGCGCGCGCTCTTTTGAACCTATTCGCATAAGCCGGCGCCCGTTTGATATCGCGGCTGGTTGCGTGTATCCTAGATCCCAATCCAGCGACCGATCCCGCGGCGATGGGCTGATTTGAGCGCGGCTACGGGAGTGCGTCCATTCTTCGTCTGCCAGCGTTGCACGGCCACGAGCTCAGGTCGGCACAGACTAGGCATAAGTTCGGCTTTCGCCGTGCTACGCTCTTGTTCTCGTTGTCGCTTATTAACGCTGGAATTCCTGCGTTTTGAAAATTTCGAATTCTATCAGCATTGCTAGCCGAGCGCAGGGAGAAAGGTGGGCACAAGCGCAAGCACCTGGGCGAGACGCGCATCCATCGACACGGGGGCAAAATCGCCGAGGAACTAGCGATGGAATGAGGTGAGGCACTATGTTGCCGTCATAGAAGTATTCCTCCATTCAGGTGGAACATATGAGGGCATTCTTTTACTTTCGTCGTCGTCGACCGGTTCATGCTGCTTTTGCTCAGAGCTTTTATGATTGGCCGAACAAAACCGAGGGGTATGAAATAAATAGGGCAGCCAATTGGAACAAAAACAGGTACATTTGCGCGTGCAAGTTCCGAAGAAGCAGCGTTCGGTGTTGTGGCGCGTAGTAGGGCCGATTCAGCGTTAAATCTTACAATGCGACTTAATGTCATGGCGGACGGTGTTGGCATATGATAGGCTGGATTCTCTAAAATGTTGCCATTTCACGGTAGTAGCTCAGTGGAAAAAAGTTGGAGTTCAACGCATTTCATGTGTTAACTCTGAAATGGCACTTTAGGAAAGTGTGTACAAAGAAGAAACGCAAAGGCACGCAAATGGAACAACATTTCTTAAGATCCAAACTGCTACCCGACTGAGGGCTGTGGTACTGGCGCCTCATCGCCGTAGGCCCCAGTCGCCTATTAAGCCTGAAAGAGCTAGTGCAAATGGAAATGCTGATGAATGATGAGCGTTTTGCTAGAGGAATTTTCTTTACTAGCCCCCGAATTGAGGACATGCCATCTGTCGAACAATCCGAGGGATAAATGCAAGTTTTTCTATTTCACATGCCGGAGAAATTACGTTTTGTCAACAAGACAATTAACAACGAGCAGTCGTCCTCTGTAGAACGCTATAAAATATCTGAGCGTCGATCTAAATATCGACGGATGACTCAGAGGATGTCGTCGAAGATGCGAAGCTCACCAAGAAGATCTCGTCGGTCAGGAGCTACAATCCGACACAGTGTGTTTGGAGAGTCTGACGAGCCAGGTAGATGAGATAAAGGTAATGCAGGCCATTAGAATCTGATCCCGATGTCGCCTTGCCTTCTCTAGCTGATACACAGTTTTACTCGATATGTATATACAAGAAAACAGCATATACATGATACAGGTATGCTTACTAGGCATGCTTTGGTCCCGGGAGGCGGCATGGTGTCCGTTAATACAATTCACTTGTTCAGCTTGGTGCTCGGCCTTGCCAACTAGCCTGACATGATTGACAGGGCGAACGTTCTACGGAGCTCTGCATGGGTGCACCACGTGGATGGCCTGATTCATGCAGAGAATAACTAACCACTGACTGGTTGACCCCCCGGATGACATATGGCCGCATAAAATTCTAGTGTTGTCGGGAAACACCTACCTACTTCATGCAGCCGATATCGTTTAGTTATTCGACAAGTTAATGGGCGTAGTTCGTAGTGGCAGCGGTCGATCGTGGTAAATAGGTTGGCTCATCAGAGATTTGCAAATTTGGGATTTGCAAATCGCTATACGTAGACCAACACTCAAGTACTACTTTAGACCTAACGTACGCATATAGGTAACGTGTACAATCACCGAGGCGTTGATTAGAAAAACTGCGAATTTTTGATTGGGCATCGCTTTTTCTCGTGCGTACTAATCCCGTTTAGGAAGGTTCACGTATGTTTCGATTACATTTAAAAAAGCGCTTTGGCTGAGGTGGTGAACCTACGGCCGTGGCCATGGCCGTAAATAGCTAAACGCGAAAAAACATGAAAAACACGAAAAAACGATATATCAGCAAAAGAAGCCAGTCCGAGTAGATGGTGCATTCATTGTATAGCTTGCGCGTTCGATTTATAATATTGTTCACGCATTCAGGGTCGGCGGCTCAAGAGAATAGCTTTAAAGCTCATCTCTGAGTGTTTGTTTTGTCAAATCTAAGTGTATGGCGTAACTAATCCCAGTTACCTCCAGGAAGGACCAGCATGACTGCATTTTTCTTTCTTTGACTTCGGTTCTTATTGGAACATTCCTTGCCGGCAACAATAGAATTTATTTAAAGCATGAAAAAACATGTGACATGTGATGTCGCTATACTCGCGTGGAACAATGCGGACATTAGAATAACACTAACATTACGACGAAAAGGCTGCTTGGTAGTAATCGTTCCTGATAGCAGCGCCTGCCGCAACGTTTTAGTCGCCGCAAAGCCAGCGTACACGAAACATAAGCTACGAAATGACGAAGTATCTTAGACGTTGCGTAACTGAAACTCAGGTCACTCATCCACGTCCCGCATACGAAATTAGGACCGGACTCTTAAATCTCTCATATCCAATTGTTCGTTAGATAACCCGCTTTCCTCCTGAGCATAATGTCAGCCGTCGTCTACGCACTGATTAAACATTGGTGACCACATCGCGATAAACACCCACTTAAAGCCAATGAATTCGAAAGCATTGTAGCGATTCAATCGGCAAGTCACGAAAGAGCGGCTCTGTTTTGCTACGCGTTTGCGCATGTGAAGGGAGAGACACAGCAAGAATGGACGACAGGAAGAGATTCGAACATCAACTGATTTTGTGAAGTCCCTCTGGACAGGTAATCAATCTCCCATGTCAGCCTGTTATTGGAGTAACTGTGGACCCTCCTGTCATTCAAGTGTCACTCAAATGGGCTCAACTAGAGCCTGCATGATGCACGTCGTTGGACGGCGTTCCCTTGTTTTATAGTGCTTTCTCTGAAGAATCAGATTCACACTCAACTGCGGTACATTATCCGATCGAGTTTTATTCAAAACGTCGTACTGCGATCACGTAACCGCTAATCACTACCGTAGGTCGATTTGGAGCTTAATCATCAGTCTCATCTTTTCTCGTCACAGATATGAAAAAACAGCGATAGTTCCTCGATAGAGGAACCCTTCTGTGAGAGTGTAAGTACAGTAATGCTACGAGGGCTCGAGTTGAAGAAAGCGCCCACCGCAATTATTCGATGGTTATCTTCACGCGAAGACAAACGTATACGCCTTCGTGCATAGGGCTCAAAATCGCCTTTGTTTTCAGTTGATTTAATGCTTGCGGTCTTTTCTAGCTACGTTGCTTAACAAATCTTTCGAGACTCCTGCTAACGGGGTAGCGTATACGAATGCTGTAAACTCAAAGCCATCGACATTTAGTACTTCGCCACAACTCGCTGCGGTCAGCTGCGGTGTTTTGCGATCTGTCAGAATCACATAAACCGCATGTCGAGCTTTTCATTACGCGTGGGGGCGAACTTTCGCAAATCCGTCGAGAAGATGCAACACCTCAGAAAATGATTACCCTCGGTCGCTTCAAGCGGCCATTAAAATGCCGACAGCAGCCATGCTCCGAAAATGCACTGGATGACGAATTTTTAACTCTTGGTTCAGCTAGGTGAAAACACTGCACATTGCGACAGATATTGGTAGGCGGTAAGGACGAAACACAAAAATGTACATGAAATATTTAATACGTTTGTTCATAAGTCAGAGTAGCAACGTTTCTCCATTGCGTAACACAGGAACAACTTAACAAAAGACTTGATATATTAGAATAAACTACTGTTACCGTCAGTTTTAAGCATTTTGTTTCTAAACTCCTGCATAGAACACAGCCGCGCCATCATTATGATCCATTTTAGGTCCTGTTCAACGACGTCATATTGAACGTTAAATTCAAATACCTCATTTCATTTTACCGCTTTGAAGAGAAACCCATACGTCCAGAAGATCAAACCTAAACATCGCAGCATCCCTTCGAGTCTATTCAACAGTAACATGCATTCATAGTAATACTGTTTTCGCGACCAGGCAAACTACAACTAGATTTCCCTGCTCACCGGCAGACATTTAAGTACTGGTATTAGCTGTTTACGTTTGCGTTCAGCTCGACTCTCGGAATAGGTGGTGTCGAACCCTCTGGAAAAATGGCAGCACCACGCTTGTCATGTCACTGATTTTCAGTTCGCAGGATGGGGAACACCGGGCGGCAAGATGGACATACATGTCCCCAAGTTCAGCAGATTTGCGAGACCAGCACACACACACACACACACACACAGATCTCTGGTTTCGTTCCGAGCTGTGTTTCCATGGTTGTAAACAACACCCGGTGTAAACAAATTGGCCAGACGGAGCACGGGATTGAGTGGTTTAGCTGGTCACGAAACGTCACCGTGCCAGTGGGAGCCGATCGCAGCGATCTTCCCCGAAGGAGCGAGAGATCCAGGAGCCGAGTGGCGAAATCAACGCGTGAAGCCAATAAGCGGAGAATTTCCTATTCTCGACGAACGTACGCCCATCCCCGGGCGAAACGTCGTATAAGTCTGCGTCGAGACGAGGCACTCCGAGCGGAAGCCAGGAGGTGTCGCGATTCAAACAACGAGTGAACACCGGCCACTAGAAATCGAGCATCTGGTTGTTGGCGCACTGGGAATATCGGCTATACCGATTCAGTGACAACTCCTTGTTAAACGTCCACACTGGACGCCTGACGATCGTCCGCATACGAATACATTCTGCAGAGTTCTTCTCATGTATCTCGGCGTTAGAAATAATAGCCGCAAACCGTAGACGAATGCGGCAAAATATCTCTCACTGTACGAGTAAAATTGTACGATGTGCCAAAATGTTACCGGTGATGGGACATGCAGAAGGACTTTGTAATTAGCAGTCGATGCGGAGATTAGATCGGGAAATATCGTACCGCGCCTGCGTAAGAACGCCTGCAACCTCCAACGCCTTGCCCCACCTCCCTCTCAGCAAACTTCACATGCAAATATGCGCGAGCTCGATCGGGGCGGCGTGATGTTGTTTTTGTAGGGTTAAAACGACGCGATCCGCGCCTCAGATATCTCAAGGGTGGTCAATACAAAAATAGCACTACACCCTACTCAACATCAGCTCACTTCAGTGAAGCCCGTAATGGGACTTCGTCCGATTCCTCGTAACGATTATTAGCGTTGGGGAGGTCGGTAGTTGTCAACCGCTGGCTCAGTGACAAAAAAAAAGAAATAAAAGGCTACATAGGTGTGTTGAGCGCTCCCAATTTTTAGCATTGCCATTACTGTCCGCCGAGATAAGTTGGACATGCAGCCGGGCTGTGAGTGGGCGTTTGTCGACACCCTTGCCAAATGCCGATGAGTGCGTTGGCGATGTTGAGAGCTTAGAGCGTCTAAACGATTCGGCGAGGAAGAAAAACCTAAACTCCTGATTTCTTCGTTACACGATATGCATGATAAGTGCTCGAGAACAAGAACCTACAGCCTGGTGAAAGCTACGTTCGCTAAGAAGCTATTAGGATCGGGCAAGTTGATACACAAAATCTCGTTCACTCGGACACACATGAACGCGAGGGCGATTTTTCGCCAACGTAACCGAAATAGTCGCCGAAATGTGATCTACTTTCGACTCAGTGGGCGTATGCGAAATACTCAGTCGTGTAATCGCTACATTTAATATGGTCAATGCGTTGTACTCGGTGAATTCGAACATAGCGCCTGAGCTAGACGGCGGCAGCAGCAGCAGCCCTGCAAAGTTCACGAGCAAATTCGGAAATAGGACCCTGACAGGCTAGTGTTAATAGTTCATCCCTCTCTCTCTCTCTCTTAGCGCCTTCCACCTCTAGCTTTCTCAGCTTTTGTATCAGATATCGTGAAGGGCCAGGACATATAAAAACTGCAAAGTCTGAGCCGCTTTCTGAGCTAACGGGTAGATCTTCCAGCTGAGTGAGTTTGTCCCATCCCGTTCACAGGCCTCTGCCGTCTCAGACACACGGGACGAACGCATGGGCGTTCCCTGTGCATCATATGCACTTCACTGCTTCTGATTAGGTTGCAACTGGATTACGACATGAGCACCCGTCAGCCACTCCAGTAAACGCAGCACCTTCAGAAGCAACGCTGGCTGGGTGGCTGGCTAGGCCACCTAGGGTCGGTCGGCCGTCCCGAGTTACCGGGTAGTAACGGTTTTTAAACTCGTTACAAACGCTTCCAGCTCTAGAGGCGGCACCAGCCGGCGACGTAACGGTTTAGGTCAGGCGGGAAACGCCTCATCATTTTCGATTCGCTGTAACGGAATCGAGCAGCCGAGTGCCGATTTTTACACAATTTTACGCTGAGCTAAAAAAAACGCATCTCTGTTCACCTTTGCGAATTGTTCAATTCCGCTCGAAGTGTTGCCATGCCGACCGTGCAAGTTCGACGACAAATCGCCGATGCTACTCATTCATCGCGCGGAGAATTCATAACAGCGAACGTAAAACACTTCGTTCACTTGTTCCGCCCTAGTCAGTATTCTGCAGATTGTTGAAAGGTAGTACGTTCCTTCAAATGATCGCACTTCATGCCGAGATTTTCGAGTTGCTTTTGCAGGAGTTTATCGTAATTCATTCACAATGTCATCATCGTTCGTCGATGACGATCTCAACCTGCACCTTGACGGTCAGTGTGTTCGAATGCGCGCGCTTTTTTAAACCCGTTTCCCGTCTTGTTGGCGCCAAACTCGGCAGTCAAGACACCGAGGGACGAGCCTCAGCGGATAGAATAACGTTCCAGACATGTCAAATCACGTTGATGGTTTTCGTTGTGTTGAAGAGTGCGTTCCTCATGCCACGGTTTAGCGGTGAGTGAGTACACAATGAACTGGGAATACGGTGAAGTATTACTGCAATGGAATCGGTCACATCTTCGCGTGTACCCAGTCGACAGAATGTCCAACAATAGCCAAGCGCTATTCAGTTGCGGGAGAGCACAGGCGAATGTCTGGAAGGCTACAGCATTTCCACAAGTTTTCTGGAAGGAAGGAATTATATTCTGACGTCCGAGCACAATTTCAGTGCTTGCCTGCGTACACAAAATGATTGGGCTGCCATTGCAGGCCGTTAGCGGAAGGCAACTTTACCTAGCAACAACTGACAACCACTTGCTAGTTGTTGACAGCTGAGTTGACCACCACTCAGCGGATAGCTGGATAGCAGCAGGCTGCAATGACAATCTTACATTCAAGCACATCGATAGTGTGTGAACGGCCTTGACTCAAGGGCGGACCGCCAATCGGAATCCTAAACACTGAAGAGTGAACTGCAGTAACGCTGCCGTTGTAACGCAAACCAACGCAACCATTCGAACGAATCATTTCATTGTTCCGAACACCCCACGAGCAGTCGCGATCTTAGGGAAGTAGTACTCGACATTATAGCACCACGGGACCAATTGACTCCCATGGCAAAAAGCTACGAGATTTTCCTGCATCTCAACACGACTCCCGCCGACGCCCGCGTTCGAGTCGGTTTCATTGTCAACGGGTCGCGTCGGTTCGATGGGAGCGACTCCGGATCGTCCTGTCCGCTCACCAGTGGCAACCTCGCCGCACGGGACACCTCATCTGGGATAACAACCCGCCATCCTCATCGGATATCCGATCAGAGTTCTGTCGAGAGGTCTCCAACATGGCCGCTGGTCGTGTGACCGGCCATTCACAATGGCAGAAGCGTCTCATCCGATTTCGTCGTTCGCATGAGGAAATTTGTCACGGGTGAACTGGCACCTCGGCCTTGAGCGCTGGGAATTGCACGTTCTTCGCGCGAGCTTTGAAGAGAAAGATGATTTGAGCGCAGAAGATCGCACAGGACGCGTGAGCATCGTTATGCATTAGGGTCTTCACTGAAACATGCCTCTGAGCGTTACGCAGCCAATTAGGGTATCTTTCATTTGTTCTACTTCACTGCATTAGATATTCGACGTATCAAAAATAATAATTCTCACTACAGCGATAAGCACAACTGCTGATTCGGTGATAGTAATGGTAGAGTTCAATTACACGTCATCCATGATGTGATTTACACAGTTATATTGTTTGTAATTGACCGCCTTTGAACTGGACTAGAAAAAAGCCCCCACGCCCTCCTGGAGAGGCTCTGCAAAGGCGTTCTGCTGTGGAGAGGTTTTTGGGCAGTTGTCTAACAGATTTATTTTGTTTAACCCGAACTCCCATGCAATAAAGCCACTAAACTTGCAACCGTAGCACAATCGAGCTCAGCTTTATTGCGCGCCGAATACAGTTCTTGATGTAGACGTCGAAGGCCAAAGAACAAAACAACCCCGGAGACACGAACGTCATAGAAGGTTCGACAGCACTCAGACTAATTATTCTGCGCGTTGAGCACAGGCGGTTTAAGCCGAGGGAGAAATTGAAAATTTGCGCGCTTGAGCGCGTCTGTCTGATGACAGCAGGTGCAGTGCCCACTTGTGGAGTTGCACAGCAGCCTGGGTGTGTTGACTGACTGCTTTCTAATCCGCTGAGTGGGACGAAGGCGACCTCAGCAGGACGCCGTGCCAAGGCCGTGTAGGCCAAGTTGTTAACGTTATTAATGACACTGGAAGTTCGAACGGGGCTGTGATTCCTATACAATAATGCCCCAGGCTAACTAGCTGACGTTGTTTGTCGTCTACTTATGTACATTTGTGCGGTTTCCGCGAAGCTCCGACTACGAGAGTTGCAGCAGGCGGCGTCCCATGTCAACGTTCAACGTTGAGATTGTAAGCACAAACAGGAAAATGCTAGTCGATGTTGATGATCATTTTCTTGTTTAGATGAGCGCTTGTTTCCTCTGACATTGCCACTACTTAGCATTACGGTTGGCATTGATGTCTTCTATATTTGAGCGATTTAGGTGGGTGTTATGAACTGTCTTTAAATTGTCCTTGAAATGTCCTTGAGCTGTCTTTGAACTGTCTGTGAACTGTCTTTGAGCTGTCTTTGAGCTGTCTTTGAACTGTGTAGCACACTGATGTCGTGTACTGGCTTAAGTGGGGGTATAAGTCAAGGTTAAAAAGGCTGCATATAAACCGACCTTGTACACAACTCATCTGCAATACCATGGTAACGGCAAATTGTCAAAAGAACAATATTTCTGCGTTTATCCTCATATACGTATAGGACGCCATGCATCGCGCGCCAGCACTGCTCGATATATACGAGGCAGAGTGAATCGCTAGCTCGTTCTCTTTGAGGTGGTCTTGATTAATAAATATTGACCAACTAGCTGGGAGAAGAACAATTGGCTTGGCCGGCCCATCAAATCACGTCCTGAACGAAGACGTATATGAAGCGTCGTAATGTTGTCCACTCATATCGTAACACGGCAGTTCGCCATTACAGACTCATCCAAGTTCATCATCAGTAGAGCAGTCTGGCGGCCACATATCAGAACTGTTTTGTCATTAGGGGACACGATTGTCGCCATCATTTACAAATGAGTGAGGGAGCTTTACCTCCTCAGCGCGCACACACGAATGCCCAGACACTGGGCCCATACCTAGAACGGTATAGATCGCATTAGCCATCGGAGTGCCATTACGCACAAACAGCGTTCGTTCATCGTCACATCATTATATTTCCTCTACATCTAGGAAGGGGAAGACCGAGAGAAGAGGAAAGACCGAGAGAGTGGGGGGTCCCTTGCAGGGCGACAGATGGCCTCATGAAGAGGAGCGCGTGTCCAGTGTCGGCCTAAAAAGCAACAGAAAGACAGACAGACAGACCGACCGACCGACCGACCGACAACAACTCTACATGAGCGATCTGGGACGCACGCAGGCTGGTTGCGAGGAAATGGCGAAAATCTGCGCCCTAAAACCGACACGTGTACGCTAGAAGCAACCTCGTGGAAGCCGGAGAGCTGAGCGTTCATTCACGCAGAGTCGCAGTCTTATATCTAATAGCACTCACAGGCCTATGCGACTACTCACGCTGAGTGGGCGATGCTAATTGCGCGAGGTACAGTGAAATAAATGAATAAACGAAGGATATGTCGAGAAGCACACGATGCTACAGACGTAACATTTTGGCGGGAAATGCCCTGTACAGTAAAGAGAAAAATGAAACGCGACGACACGCTGCGTAAAACCATCGGAGGAGATAGATTTAGGTAAGGCAAAAATGCGCATTCGCATACGGCCCTGTGCGGTTCACGGAAATAGCGCTTTGAGGAACCCCATAGCATGGCAGTTCAATTTTCTGCAATATATATATATATATATATATATATATATATATATAT
>MNPL01000167.1:0-22722 GCA_002081605.1 Tropilaelaps mercedesae
ATATATATATATATATATATATATATATATATATTGTAGTTTTCGATGACTGGATGCACCAAGGATGACAATCTACAAATCGTCTCAGCTACAAATAGCATAAACGTGAGGGTACTCTTAAAATAAGCGCGGGATGTCGAACAATCGGAAAAGAAGAGAACAACATATTATAATATTGTAGAGAAGAAACGGTTGGGTTGTCTCGCAGCTTCTGCATAGTTTTGTCTCTCTGTGTGGGCCTTCCGCCAAGCTCCATTTTGAGCTTGTCGCTACCCTTTCCACATAGCCCCCTTCGTGCCTTTATGGCTTTCCAACTCGGAATAAATGGTACGGAAGAAAATTCCTTGCGACCCGAAACAGGATGAGTCCGTTTGTAGTGGAACCAATGAGTGTTCTATTAAGAGTAGCAAGGCAGCATGGAGGATAACGAGATCGCTAGTCTTTTAAAAACGGAGTTTATCTTTTCGAGACATTCTGTATAAGCTTTTAAAGGTATTCCTTAGTTTGCTATGCTAGGAAAGCCAGCTTCGCGCCTGAGCTTCGCCGAAAAAACCCGTACGGGGCAAGCAATCTTAGAAAATAAACCCCATCAAATCCTCGATCACATTGGAAGCAAGGTAAGCTGCTTTCGGACACCAACGTTCAAGGGAGTTTTAGCGTGAAGAAGAACAGCAGTAAAAATTGGCACTCTCATCGTTTGGTTGTCAGTGCAGCAGCCTACAGTAGTGAAAAACTTCACAGATTTCTGTGGGAAGACGCAGAAAGTACTTAAATTACCCATATAACCTTAAGAAGAACATATCATAGTACGCAGATAAACCTATAGTCGACCAACAAATGATTTTTACGAATATGGGATGTTGTATACGAAGTTTTTCACCTTGACGGCAACTGAAATTCCCTAACTCTATGGGGACGTTTATGCGGGCATTATAATGTCAACATTGATGCACTAAAGTTCTGCCGTACAGACATGCTGACTGTCCGCGATACACTTAAATTCGATGGCAAAAAAATTCAGTACCTGAGCTGCTTTACACATTTGGGACTAACGTTAGGGCCAAGTAGGCGATTATTCAAGAGCATATCACTTAGCTGGTACTAAAGGCTATGCTGGCTGTAGCGATGATTGAGAAATCCGGTTAATTCTTCTTCAAGACGGCGTTAGCCCTTTTCAACTTGAAGCTTGCGCCCATTGCGTTGTACGGTCTGCCGTTGGTGTGAAAATAGCCTATGGCGAGACAAATAAGTGAGCTCTACTGTGTAAAGCAGATCTACCTGAATGCCATGTGTCTTGGATCGCCACGTTTTAACCCACAAATCGATTCGTTTATCTGCTCCGTGAAATTCCACTATTTGAGAAAGCCGTTTCTGTCGCTTTTAACAATTAAAGAAATGGCGATCTACAGACAGTTCATTCGACAGGTCCAATGAACATTTTGAGACTCAATTTTCGTTTCACAAATTTTACCACGCCATCTGTCAGGCACACGGTCACTATGAACCAGACCAAGATTCTAAGGACGCCTCGCTCGATATCACGCCAAACACTATTCAGTTGCGGGCCCGTTTAATGCATTAGCGCGTTTCTAAACGAAAATATACATTTGTTGCTAATTAAGTATTAATATCATGTTTAAGACGTAATATTTTAGGTTTCTTAGCTACTACTCATTTTACCAGGCAAGCGGTGACAATAAAAGGGACGAAATATAGATATGAATACATGTGTGTCGTGTAGATATGGAGTCACTTTGACACAATATATTTTTTTTATGTACCAATACATTGTAACAAAATGGAGTGTCGCCAAATTATTTTAACGGCTTTTCACCAGCTATCAGGTGGAAGTTAGGCCAGTGGTAGAGTCGATTAAGTGACTTGTATTAACCTGCTCTACGAGCCTCACTTATTTTGTCCCCTCCTTATTGGTCGCATGCAGAGGTGGAAACGCAGCATCGCTATGAGCTCTTTAGTATAATCAGCTCTAGCGTAGACAGTAACACAAGCCGTGATACTGCCGAAAAAGGAGAGTAAAGGAGGAAGGCTGGGTGCGCCTTTAGCGTCCGCTTCTCAAACAAAAGGAACTTGTCGGTCCTCTGGTACTTTACTACAAGACCTGTACCCTGTAATTCTGATAGCACTTATTTCTGAAAAGATTCTTAAGTATACGGGTGTAATTCAAACATGAGAAGTTATATTAATAGTTGCAATACACCAGCGAGCTTTGTACCTATGCAATATCAGTTCGAAAGCACTTTACGTTTTGATGCAACCCAGGCTGAGATGACATCCAACGTGCTTACAAGTGCTTACAACGTGCTTACTCAAGTGCATTTTGTAGCGAGAATAAGGAGTCACAAAAGACATACTGAAATCAGAAAAACTGCAACAGTTCCAAGACACTGTGAACGGAATGCTGCTATAGGTCGCATACTATTTATACTTCGATAGCAGCATGTAAATGCATAATATATACATGATGCCAACGGTATGCATTGTTAAACATAGTGAAAACTATGATCACACTTGCAGTAGAAAATGCGCTTCCATGTACAAAATAAGTATCTTGAAGACGATGCTTAGGTTTTAATCTATTTATCTGTTATCATGGATCGCGACTCCAATGAAGGACATACATCCTCTGTTCTAGACACGCTGGAAAACCCATCATCCGAACGCGCGTGAACGCTGACGGCCACTAGGCCGATCACGAAGAATGCCTGTTGCAAAGCCAAAAAAACAACAACACAATATTAGAAATTAGCAGTTAATGATTAGAAGTTAGTGATTTTCTCACTTTATATGTATATATACTAATGATAAAATGAAGAGTGTGAACAAGCTTCTTAAGCGCAAAAAATGCTAATTGATTAGTGTATAAAAATGGAACTAATATTTGTAATATATATTTTGCCAGCTATGTATCCTTTTTTTGCTAACGCGACCATGTTGCTTCGAGTTTGAAGCTCCGAAGTTCTCGGTCCGGTGATTCTGGTTAGAAAAGGCCTCTCTTATTTAGCCGTTGTTTTCTGTGTTTAGCCTGTATAATAGTATATTTAAGACTGTTTGATCCGACGTAAAGTATTCAAAAGTTCAAGTTTGAAAACAAATAGCTATTGTAGAAAAAAATCGGATTTCATTACCGAATTTGTGCATCCTGTTTGACCTTTCACTTATGTGCGACGATTCACTCTTAATTAACAAGTAGTTACATTGTTTGAGCTGTTACATATCACGCATCGAGAACCTTTTGCTATTTTACACGAAAACGTGAAAAATGAAAGCTCTACTAATTGTTGCCATGAGGTAACCACTTGTTTTGTCCCAGTCACACTCCCCCATAAGGTGCTATGAACTTTGCTCTTAGAAAATTTTTTGGCGAGATGTTAAAAGAATCATAAACGTTTAAAGCTGTTGTTTTCATGTGATCAAAATTGATTCACTATAGAGCACAGAATGGCGCCTGCAACAATAGCGACTTTTTCAGTATAGACACAAAAAAATAGAGCAGCGGTGTGACAAAGTGTCCAAACAAGTTTGATAGAAGGCCAGAGCTAATGCCTGCATCTGTATATTAAAAATACATTTAAAAATTAAACTCTAAACCACAATGACTCTTATTGTGCCTCAAATCGAAATTTGCAACCTTCATTTCACCCTCTGTACTTTTTCTTGCGAAATTATCTATTCCAGTTAATCCAACCGCCTGCCCTTTTCTGGGACCTTACGGTAGCAGGAGACAATAAATGGTCAATAATTAGTTTAATCTGGAGAGTACCGATGTTTACTGAGACGGTATCTGCAGGATTCCACACGAATGAAAGAATGTCACTGGTAACTGCAAAAACTGTTTCTGGAACATAGTTTTCTCTTCATTTAAATGAATTTGTACTTTTTGAAGAAAGGCTATAGCTCACATGCTAAGTTAGTACTGTTATTTCCGACATTTAATAACTTATTTTTAGTTGCTCATTTAGCGTGCAATATTATTTTTTTGCCCTGAATTTACATATGAATGTGGTATTTACATTGCAAATGACGTTTCACTCTGTAGAAAACTTTTTTTGAAAGGCGTCGCATATATCTACTAGTACCTTGCGGACATCGTGTGCGTCTCACTTTATGTCGAAGAGAGTTTTGCTCTGTTAATCCGCAAATTTCCGCTTCACGCTATTGAACTCATCGCGAGAACTATTTCTAAGCATCATTCTACAGAGCTTCAAGTTCTTTATGTTTCGTTCGCGCTTTACGACCTGAACAAACTTTAATGACTTTTTTATAACTATCCGCTAATATAGGTTACTTTCGACACAAAAGGAAACTACGCACTAGAAATAAATTATTCTTACATTTAATCAAAGTGTATTATTGTCTGATTGTTTCATGTACGCGGTTCTCCTTGTGGTGGGAACACTAAATGGAAAAAATCTTTGGATAATATATCACGATTATATCCCTATATGTTAAATGAAAAGCATGTTTGTTAAGTATATAACCTAATACGTTGTAATATGTACGTTGGTATTATAAAACTATTTTCCACCTGCATAATGACACTCTAATGTTAACCGTTGGTAGATCTTGTTGCGACATTTCCGTTTTTTAATTCGTTTCTTACGTTTGCTCCCTGTCTGCATATGCGTTACGAGCACAGTCTATGGCGAAAACATCTAATGCTAGCTAAGAACTCTTTTGCGTTTTAGATTTTGAGGTAAATTGTATCACGGACTTTTGAAGGGGCTCTATGGATAACCAATATGGCTTACGGAAAGGCTGTATAGCAAACATAAAGATAAATAAAATATCTCATTTCTACATACACTTGCCATGATGGGCACACCTAAAATTAGGTATGTTTCTACCTGAAAAAGCGAAATCAGAGATAGACTACCATTAAAATTCCTGAGAAAACAGGTCGGCAATTTAGTTAAGCAGACAGGTATTAATTATTTTATATAAAATCGTGAATTTTCAGCCTGTTCTGAGGAGAGGTTCTATATGTACTTCAATAAAATTCACGAAGTAGGCTTAACTTCCTCGCTCACAAATCTTCTGAATTTCCTTTGAGTGTTTGAACAACAGAAACAGTTGCCGTACCTGAATTACGTCAGTGAAAGCCAAAACATTGTTACCTGTCGCCATACATTGCACCTACTATGCGTTGCAAGACTATGACGTATTTAGGAAACAATACATTACTTCATTGTTTATACTGTTTTGGAGAAATAATCGGAATATACTCTAATGCTTATTTGAACGCATAAAGCTTTTCTGGAAGTCTGCATAACCTGGACAATATATAATACTTCCAAGCCACAATATGATAAGTTGTATGTATAGAACGAAGATTACTTACCTAGTTAGTTATGTAAGACATTCAATCGAAGGAAGCCAAGGACGTTGTAACGTATTTACTTTTTGAAAAGAGAAATGCTCCCTACTGCTCAGCGGAAAAAATTAAAATAGTACTGCATCAAAAAACAAATTGCTATTTTTATATTTTTTACAATTAGTTCTCTTTTTAGCTGTATTACGATAATTCATTTTTAGAACTTGACCATTCAGGTCTTCAGCTAGAATTGTGCAAAATGTAGAAGTCAATGAACATTCATAAGCGTTTGTCCCCGATAGTGCCAAGGTAATAAAACAATGTTGATTACCTGTCCAACTATCTCAACATCAAATAATTCTCCAGACATAAATGATTCCAGGCACAAAATGTTTTGATACTGGCCTATTAGCGCATAGTTGACTTTATTCTAAACAAAGGCATGCAAAACTTGTCTAAGTTATATGACATGGGTTACCTGCAATGAAGATCTGAAAAGATTCTATGTACTTCTGGATTTGTTTCCGGGTGGCTCGCAAACTCTTCCTTTTCTTGAGAGAGTCCAATTCATTATTGGACGTCTAAAATCTACTTCGATTAGCTTTAGTATAATTCCTGTTTCTGTTCCGAAGGGTCAAATACTTCTGATAGCTGGGGTCTCTATTTTTATCATTAACCTCTTAATGAGATAAGCTGTATTTCTCGTTCCTTTAATATGTATCGTGTTATTTCCTATTCAACGACGGCGGCGGCTTCCTTTCGTCAACTAGTTATAGGTTAATGGCGGTTCTGATCGCCCGAGTTTTTGAAAGAGTTATTTTTGACCAGTTGAAAGTGTCATTTTTCACCACTTGAAAGAGTTATCTTTGGCTCACGTAGTTCAGTTGAATTCTGTCAATATGGGGTTTCGCAGTTCGACTGTCCTATCGGTATACTAGGTGGTCGAAGCCCTACAAGTGGTGAAGCTCACTGGATAATCTTGTAGATATTGGACAAGCATTTGATTTGAAGCCTGTCGCTTTTATCTAGGAAGCTAAACAACTCTAATTTTGACCAAAGAGCATACAATTTATCTATATTTACATCAAAACGTTCTCGATTTGTCGATACCAAAGATACACATCGTACTTCTGGGTTATTATGCAGTACCGCAAGGTAATATATTAAAGCCCATTTTGTTTTCCATATTTTTCAAATATCCACTTTTTCAAAAATATGCCTTGACGCTGATGACACTACGTTGTCTATCCTAGGCTCTAATTTGAATATTATCTCTAAAGAGCTCATTACAGACTTTTACCTTCTCAATAAATGGATGCGTAAAATTGTCTGGTCAAATTGCTATCGGGCCGTTTTCGTAGTATTCTACCACTGATGGCTTCACCAGATGATACTCGGAGCTCAAACTCACGCTTTTTTTGCTCAGCCGTTGTCGTCCAAATATTGGCCAATTTTTAATCGATAATAAAGACGCGTAAATCTGGAATAAGCTGACAGACGATACTCGTCTCCTGAATTTCTTCGTACAAATCTTTAAACGGAAATTGAAAGATATTTTGTCAGCCTGATGTATTTGCCTGATGTGTCAGTCTGACTTTTTGGTTAAGAACAACTCTTAATTAAAATGATTAATCATCCTTAATAGTATTAATTACCAGAGTATTCACTTATATAATATTGTTTCAACTTGTCAAGCGTATTGCGTCAGTGGACCTGTGTATCATTGTTTTTTTCATAATACAATCTGTTACTGGTCAACCTTAGTTACACTGATTAGGAATCATAATATTCATGGAGAGATGTTTGTGTCAGCAACATTTCAAAGCATTTGAAGGGTAAAATAAGGACTTTGCATCCAAACGTTAGGCGTGCGTAGTCACCACAAGGCTGTTTGCAGTAGTTTGATCGACTCCGGTAAAATATTCCAAAAGATTTTTTCACAATTGTAGCTACATTCTGTTGCCCAAATCTTGTTTGATGCTATTCTCAACCCCAGTAAGTTGTAACCTACAGTTTAATAATAACTGTCCCAACCCAATCGAATTAAACCTAAGGAGGCAAAAGTGTTCGAAAATACGATCGAACTTCCACAGAGAGTGTGCGACGTGATTTTTAATTTGACAGCCCAGCTGAAGTGGTAAAAGGCAGCACATTCCGTAACAACAAGGTAGACGGAACGTATTTAACAGCATGATCATCACTCTGAGATTCTAGTCCACATGGCTGTGCCTTCTTTTAAGCGTGGCCTGGCCTACATAAAATTCCGCTCTGAATAGGTAAGGAAGTCTATGGCAGCTGCCACACATACTGGGTGATTGAGATGTTCACTGGTACCGATGCACAAGTCAACGACAGAAAAACTGATGATCTGTTGCAAATAATTGTCCATTTTAGGTACCTATAAGAGAAACCGCAAAGTCAATTGAAATTCCGTAGAATAAAACTAAATTAATTTGTGGTTAACTACTTCGAAGTTTCGAGTAACCTCATCTACGCAAACAGTCAAAGGCAAACGCAAACAGTCAAAGGCAAACGCAAAAAGCGAAAACGAACGCGGATCTGTGCACTTAAGGCTGCTGAATTCAGGCGCGAATTTTTCCTAAATGCGATTTCTTAAGACAGAATTGTATTTTATAATTTCGGGTGAATTGACTTGGATCTCTTGGTTAGAAAATATCAAAGAAGTAGAATCACACTATCATGACTTAAAACCGTGGTGAACTGCAACCTTATCTGTCTTCAGCTATGGCTGTGTCAAAATCAGGAGTGGCCAGCGCATCTAGAAAGTACACACAAGGGTGAGGTTTAGCCTTCTAACCGATTGCTCCGGGCACAATCCGCGTGTGCAGTGCGTACCACTCATTTAATCTAATCGTATACTACGTCTTTATTTTTCCCGTTTTTTTTTTAATACAGCTGTTGAATGTACCGAGTTTCGTAGTAAAAATGTCATTAACAGCAGTAGTACTATGATACCCTTACAGAAGTTGTTGTGTGAATAACGATCTGTACTGTCTAGATATGGATTGTCGTTAAATTCGATTCTGATATGCTTGCAGTTGGCAATATACCGGCAGTTGCTTTTGTTATCGAGCTAATTACACTAGTTCGAAATAACATTAAAAAAAGCGATATATCTCTTGCTAATACAGATGTTTTTCATCATTATAATTTGTTTGTGTTTTTCATATGTCGGTTTACATCGACGCAAGTATAGGTGTATACACGTCGTTTATTGGGTAAGCAATTAAGTTCGTTCTATATCATGCGCATGTGTTTATACAACGTTTTGGAATTCGTTATATAATTTCGTTAAGCAAAGCGCACGTTTAATCTGCGTATAACGCGTTTACAGGTGTAGACGCACCACCCATGCGCCTGATCTATGTGTGCCTTCATAATATGACAGGGCTATCATAAATACGTTCAGGGATTGTTATTATTGAATACATTCTTCTTATTGTGATAGTCTGGGAGGCTGTATACTTCAGTTTATGTATACGAACCGCAGTGCTGCCATAAATCAGAATTAATAGTGCGAATAGGCCCACCAGAAAAACAGGGGGTGATTCTCGTCCACGGGCTCCGGTGTATTACCGTGGCCGATGATTGAAGCTCCCGGCAATGCCGGAGGCGATTAAATCGAGATGAAGGTCGATCGACTCCTGACATCTGTCTTCCACACTTAGCCTTTCGTTTATTTCACTCCGTCATTCGTTGCCCTTATTATACCCCTAAACAAATTTACTACATACAAGCTGAATCATTGCATTTCGTTATTGCTTCTGTTAATGGTGAGAATGTCGTTTCGAAGAGTTTCGTCTACAGGGCAAACAGCAAATGTGAGGAACATCATAAGGTCTCATGACAGAAAAGGCGCCACTTGGTAGTGGTAACAAGGTCGATTAATGCACCGTTAAGCACGTCTGACTGCCCAATACTATACCAAAGAGCAATGCCGTTGCGCAGGGTTGCGGTTGAATGCCAGAGAATTAACAGTATACAATGATGTATACGCAATGGCTAGCAGTACTGTGAGGGTTCCTATTGGTGTGCCGAAGGCGTCACACGTCGCTTCGTCTGTGGTAGGGAATTCAGTTTTTCGCTGAAAGCGATCTTCTTGGTCGGATACATATCAGTTCTGTTAAACGAAGAAATAAACTACGTACGTGTACATACAAAATATTAACTTTTTGTCGTCTTGTTCACTTTCGATTGCTACTTCCATCCGGTTTGGTTGAAGTTGTGGTAGTTCCAAAACAGACGTAGTAAAAAAACAGAGGTAGTTTCAAAACAAGAAAGGGAGAGAAAAAACATGTTTGAACACATAACGAGAGTAGAAAGAAGAAATTGAACAAATGCTTTCCCGTGTTAACTATGACCAAGTATTAATGGAATGCGTACGTCGTAAGCTGTATACCCGCATTTAGAAAGACAAAGTGTGCTTATGTAGGTATAGTCGTAATATAATGTATTTTTATTTTACTGGAGCTAATGCCTTAAATGTTGAGCTGCCTTATTGAGAGCCGTTTAGGTGGCATCGAATAAAGTATGCACACATGGTGGCGGAACAATTCCAGAGGTTCTTTTCAAAGTTTTATGAGACAAGTTTGGCGAAGTGAATCAGCGTGAGTTGCAAACTTACGTGCATTTGTTCTTGGCGGTTCGAGATTAAAACACCAAACAAGTAGACTGACACCAGTTGTCAGCTAAACCACGTCACCATTCCTAAGCATTGTGTGCCTTAATCCAAATTGTAGAGTATGATAAGTGACTTTTGACAATATGGTTTGTTTTCGGTGAAAAATGTTGAAGACGAAAGTGTATAAGCGTTTGAATACGAGAACTAAATGTTAAAAATGCTTGATGTTATTGAGCACATTTTCTATGCATGCACTTCTGCGCGTCCTACTAAGTTTGGTTGGAGTCGGCTGAAGCCAACGACCGCTAACCCTCGTAAATTAATCTCAGACAACTTTATTATTACTGAATTAACTACATCGTTAGGTAAAGCACTCGTCTCATGTCGCGCGGTTCTTTGCAGGGCCCTTTTGAGAGAAAATCCTGCAGGGTGATTGGACTAGAACTAAAGCAAGGTATCTGACAAAACCACACTAAATCGGCAGGGATACAGGATAAAAACATCCTGTTGATAACAACGACATGCTTATCCGATCCGCCGGTACACATATATAATCAGTATCAAACGTTTTATTTTTTCTTTCCAAATAAGTGTGTCATTGAAGATGTTTTACGTCATTAGTATTGAATCGCCTTATAAGCCGTGGATTTTCTGCCGACCTGTAATTCGATCCACCGTTAACCACATGTGTAGCCATGGAAATACATAACAGGCGAAGGAAGAGAGAAAGCGTAGACTGTGATATATCTTGACATAATCAGCCACTTCATCAAAATAAGATCATGTCCACAAGTGCTGAATAGCGGTCGAGACTATGGTTTAAGGGACAAGATCACCAAGCTGGAGCAGACGTTGACTGAGACAGACAACAAATTATTACGATGAGACTTGGAACCTCGCACTCCATTATGATACTTACTAAAGTTTTTAAGTAATACGTATGTGATAACGCGACTGTTGTCAGAAAATGCCGCAATCTAATTTCCGCTATACAATGGTACGGGAACCTGACTTGCTTGAAGAAAAAAAAGAAGAGCTTCAAGATGTTGTTCGTTACGAAGAGTACAGCGCAAATAAGATAAACCCTTTTCGAGCTTCACGAATTACAATTTTTTTGCTTCCAAAATTCGAGTTCAAGGAAAGAATACTACAAGGAGAACACGTTATTGTCAGTAAGCCCCTACTGCTATTAGGGATTAAGTTTCTCTCTACTGAGGGAATCTATTTTAGCGATAAGAGGCTAGGCAAGCTCACTCTTAAACACACTAAACGTTTCGGAGCCTTAACTCTATGCGCGTTTCTCGTAGTTGCGATCGCAAGCTTTAGACTTCCTTTCGAGCTTTAATCTTTCCTTTAATTTTCGCTTTTTTACTTTTTTTTTTAAATTTGCCGACATTTAAGAATATAACCAATTAAGCGAAATAATGGAATGTCATCTTTAAGTAAGTATGAACTTATACAACGTAAACAATTATGAGTATACAATTTTCGATGGTAGATACACTCGATAGAATCCACTACTACATTCAATCACATTAGTCAATGAAAAGGCACGGTAATTTAGACAGAGACTAGCTAATATTTTTAATTTTTCAAATATGTAACTGTTGAAGACAACCATAAACTTTTGCAAAATATTAAATATATACAGACACACCCTTCGGCAGCAAGGACATCAAAGGCCTTTGCAGAAAGGGTCGCAGCTGCTTTAACCGAACTAGTGGCTGCGCAGTTTAACATATATAACAACAGAAGCTTTCTTACATATCGTGCTTTACTCGCCTTTATTATTGTCAGTGGTCCGCTAATGGATAACTCGCGGGCATCTCGTCATGAAAAACAACAATGGCATTTTGATTGCAGACGCACATACACGAGACACTATACTACACCTGACCCGCTGATGGGACCGTTACTCTAGCTGTACTCTAGCCAGTTCAGTCTCATCTCTGGACTTATGCGACACTTTTAAAGAGTTATTAAAGTGGTGATGACTTATCATCTTTCTCAAACCCCTCTGGGATTTAACTAGCAATGCATTCATTTTATTACTAAAAAAATTGTTTTTTATAAATAAATAAAAAAACTATAATGACGTATAGGCATGTATGATACTTATTTTGGCAAACTTGAATAAATTTACCTTTCAGGTACAGATATAGATGCGGTATATCAATATAATCTACATTTGGTGTATTGTAAAGAGTCCTTTCCAATGTATAAGATCCTCTGTCCTTTTTCTTTTTTCTGTATGATTGTCTACATGCGGTTGCGTCCAATATGCACTGGTTGCGAATTTTCAACTTCAGCTACGTGAAAATAAAAAAATGAAATAAAAAAATAACATTTATTTTAGAATCTAGGTTACTGGCTCTTGCGGAAATATATCTAGCTCGATTGGTAGTACTGAAGTAATACATGGTATAATTGGAAATAAACTAGAAGTGTAAGAGAACGATTGTTTTTATGAATTATACAGAGGCATAATCTTTATTTCAATGGCTATTCGCAAATGTGAAAATAATAAAAGCTGAATATAAAAGAGTATACTGATTAGCTATGAATAAGTAAAACACTGTCACTAGTTCAATTAAGAGTCAGTGGTACTGAATTTGCTACAAATCTGTAAAACCCCTATGGCATTAATAAATAGCATAAACGTCAAAATTAACCGGAAAATACAGACGCTAGTACATGTTTTGGTGGTAAGACTAAAATCTGCTATTGGTTTTTTTGATTAATGCCAAAGAGACTAATAAAATAAATAACACTTGATCTACGTTAGAAGATAAAAAGAAATAAGCCATTAATTCGACCGTGTAATTTTTTACTTATATGGTTCCAAACTACCATTTACGAGGTATATGTCACGTTTTAATATTATTCACGCTTGCGTACATGGAGTTATCTCAAAGTATCTAAATATACCTAAATACTGTTCTGTGCGCTCACAGACAGCAAACTGTGATGCGGCCATTTTGATCCTGTGTGCGAAGCGGCCAGTCCCATGTAGCCATTCAGATTATTTACACTCAGTTAATTTGTCTGGCAATAGCCCTACGTTACATGGGCTAGAATAAATGCTTAGTACGATGTACCAATATTGGCTTACTATTAGAAAAAATACTGGTATTAGGATAGAGTACCACTGCATTGAAGGTCACTGCGGTTTTAAAATTCACGGAGCAAGCATTTTAGCAAATATTGTTTTGAATATGGATCCGTAATGGAAAATCACTTGCGTATGGCTCTAGAGTCAACGTGGAACAGCCATTTAGATTTCCTAACTTAGTCCTAAGTGTCAGCGTTTTTTGTGCAGGAGGCGGCGCTAAATGTTCATTTGGCCGTGAGGCAATTGCTGCGTATCAAAGACTACAGGAGGCTGTAAGGTGTAAGCTTGGCACTTCAAATTTCAGGATATTAGAGTAATATACTTCATATCCATACTTTCATTTGACTACGTTCGTTTCTCTTTCTTTCACCGAAGGAAACTGACACAGCCATAGATAACTTGGGTACATATTCCGATCGCTGCGTCATCAAGCAGTCGGTCACCCTGTACTCCTCCAAAAGCAACTCGTCCGTAACAGGCGGTACGGCAAGGTGTAAGGTATCCCGGTAGTCAGCTCTGAAGGCTGGCCGCCTTGCCTTGGTTCATGCGAGGGCTACGGCTATTAATTTTGGCTTTCAACCAAGGCCGATGAGGAGTCTCTATTGGCTCCTCGGCTCCGCGGAGTTAGCAGTACTTCGGTGTTGTCTGCGGGGCTTCCTGCTGCCTGGGGTTCAGGCAAAATGTGGCGTCTGCCATTGACTAGCCAAGCGTGCAGAGCGCCCTCCGAGCCTAAGCCCGCATAGCAGACACGTATCTCTCCACATCAATCCACCTTAGAAAGCGGGTAGGATTCCTGTAATCTACGGTCAAGAGATATCCTGAACAAGGAATATCTTTCTTCCTAGCCACAGCAATATTTACGCCTCAACATGCTTTCTTGTCTCACACACATAAATATACATTAATGAATAAGGAGAAATACAATCCACGGTCGCACAGAAGAACACAAGCTACTGTAATGAAACACAATACACAGCGCTACGGAGAAAAACTAGAAAACTAGTAACAGTTGGCAATTATCAAACTCTCTTACATATTAACAACAAAATATTGCAGGTATAAAGAAATTAGGTTAATTCTAGCTCGATGATACCACAGCATAATTTTGCTATTTTTAAATGAATCCGCTTCAATTTGGGATATGATACTTGCACCATTACGTAAACGTATGGCTCACTCCAAAAGTATACACGCCGTTCATTTTGTCACACAGTTGCAGTTACTCATGAACTTTATGCAATATCATTAGACACTATTTCATTGATACATGCGGCATCGTATAGTTTAAAGATAGGTCTTAAATTTCATATACTCTACATAATTGACTCTATACAACTGGTTAAATAGGAGTATCCACTCGGCTAAATTATGCTTACAGTACCTTCATATCCGCGTTGCCTCTGTACGATGTGTCCACGGCTGGGGACCCACTACGCCTCTTATATACTTCACGTACATATAACACTCCACCTTGTCGACAGTTCACTCTCTGAAATGTGTATTTGTGAGCTTCTATGTACACATCCAAAGCTATAAACATTGGAACCGCCAAACTGTTGCAGTACACCAAGAAAAACGTGCGTATCGTTAAGCATAATGGCACGGGGCGGCAATAGGTGGTCACTGTCCAGAAGATGAAAGATCCAATCAGCTCACCATAATCAGCAGTAGTAACAGTAACGCAGAAATGTCAGCACGAAATATAGATATTGGAGGAAGTGGGAAGGGACATTCAGTTTTATCTTATTGTAGGGTTCTTTTTTCGGTTCGGCTGGGTGTAGTCGAATAACGGAATGCTTATGTTGATGACGGTCGCAGTCAGTCGTTACGCCTGATCCGTTTGGTCACCAAGGGTCTAATTTGCGGTGGCTGCGGCGGCAATGTGGTGCCGAGCAACCCCAACTGTGCGTAATATCCTCTTTGCAAACTTTTTGCTAGTCAGATGAGGGCTCTCTTAGCCACCATCATCTGCTTTGCCCATCTCGTCGTTGCCGAACACTTTTCTGAGACCGAAGAGGGAGCCACCGAGGTAAATTCACAACACGAATGTTGAGAAAATTTTTGTTTGCATAGGAGGAGCGGCGGCGTCATCGAGAAAAATGATATAGGATGAGCACGAAAACCACATAGTATATCGGTAGATCTACCCAAAAATTATATGTTACAAACTGGCTTGGATTATGGAATATATAAAATAGAAGCGATTTCCACAAATAAAACATGTGGCGGTGCTCGCTTCCGGTCCCGTAAACTGGTCAAGCATCCCAAGCAATCCGTGGCATCACCACTCCGCATCTCACCTCACTCTCTTAGCAGACTTCATATATTGCCTCTCAGCAAAAGCTGACAAGCGGCGATAAATAGATTAAATACAGCTTAGATCTTGATAATCTTATATTGTCAAACTCTTCACTTGTTGTTGGCACCTACTTACCTTATAACCACTGCCAGTAGTGAAATAATGAATACGTTAGGTATAAGTGCACGTGTAGATCGGTACGTGGAATATTAGACTGTTAAGCATCATTTTAAGCAATGAGGTCCTCTACAACCTCGGATATCGGGGTAATTCTTGAGTTTTTCGGAAACTGGTGTATTTCCCCTGCCCCAATAAGAACAATTCTGGAACTGTTTTTTCATCTGGTCCTAAAAACAAAACAAATCCACTGTAACAACAATGGCAATGCATAGTTAAGCAAAGGGGAATTGTTCTTTAATATTACGCTCTATGTTATGCTTGTCCTTTAATATTACGCTTTATATTACGCTTTATGTTATTCATTATTGTTCTTTATTATTATTGTTCTTTAATGCGCTATACGGAATTTGCCTTGTTTTTAATTAAGTCACCTTATATAATATATGACAAAATGTAATTTCAGAAGGTTTCATAAAGAATTAGGTAAACAAATTTTGCTGATCTGTTTCGTTAGCGAGTATCTTCAGTGTCGCCTCAGAACAGCAAACTCTTAGAAAATATGCCTAAAGAATCCAACATACTGCTTTTGTGTAGTGTCCCCACGGCATTGTTTTGTTGGATACTCATAAGGTTTCGTACAGCTTAATTACATGCACCAGAACGAGCAGAACTATCAGAAACCTTAGATGGCCCGCACACCAGGTATAACCGCTTGTATATTATCGGTATTGCTGTTACTCTGATAGTGGCGACAACATGATTTACAGAGTTAATTTTAGAAAGATGCGCTTCTGATTTTAGACACCTTTATATTATCTGAAACAAATAGGTTCAGTATACCTCCTCAATACACTTTTTTGGGGGTTTCGGTAATTTTTGATGCACCCCTCCAGATGGTTAAAAAAGCTTCAAAGAAGCTAAAAAAGGCTTCTAAAAACAGTTTCCTAAATTTCTTTATAATCTCTGTAAGCCACTTATTTGCTTTTTCCCAACACTCAAAGAAGCCCACCATATTCTTGAAGACAGAAGGGCAAAAACCCGATTCCCTGTCTCCTTTGGCTTCGACAATGCTTTGCACCGGAAGACCTGTGGTTGGCGTCGTCAACAACGCCTTCCGAACTGAGCACGCACGTGTCGGGGGTTCTTCGGATTCTGCATAGATATTTCTGTAAGTCAACGAAGTTCCCTGTTATTGCCGTGCCATTTGCCAAGGTCTGCCTTTTTTCGCTTTTTTTCCGGAAGCCTCTGACTTTCTGCCCAAGCTCGACCCTGTACCACTCATTCTCCCATCAGTTCTCCCATAGTGGAGCCGCGTACATAGATACTGATTTGTCCACCGAGGCGAAGAGGTGCCTTGCAGCGTTAAACGCCCCTCTAGTTCTCGGAAGCATTCTAGTGTTATCGGCTGCCACCCGGCCAGCCCTCAGAATCATCTTTCTAGCATATGCGCTACCAGTCTCGATATCCAGTTGAATGCCGAAATACCTCGGCGGCTAGCTAATGTCGATTGGGTGGCTCCTAATTTTCTCACTTTACAGGCTGAAAGAAAGGAAAGAATGCTTGCTGAATCCCTCCGTATTACCCGGCACGTGTTTCACCTGCTAGTGTTTTTCATCCACTCGTCCACGGTAGACAAGGTCTCGTTGGCTTCCTCCTGTGAGATCTCCTCATCGGTATCCGTGACTAGCATAGCCAAATCGCCTCCATAAGCAAGCTAGCGGAACAGTAAAAACACCACCATAGCCTAGATTCCAAAGAGTGGAGCCTCAGGTAGATTCGTGGCATCCCTTGTTGCTGGCTTCATACGTCACTTTTTTGATTACGATGTTTTCATAAAGCTTGCTTGGTGTATCAAGGAGGCAGATGGGCTTGACGCTTTTGGATGACGGTGTCTTCTTTTCATTCAAGACATCTTTCTATTTATTGGAACAGGTGGATTCAATCTATCTCAAAGCAGAGAAATCAGCCAAAATGGTTGGCCTGCATCATTACTTCTGCTACGGATGTTGGTTTCAACATGGACAAACGTAACAAAACCTGAAATTGCCATTGAAATTTAGTGGAAGGAAAAACATATACATAGATGGTTGCTCTGAAGTCCTGTATTTACACCCTTTGTAAAATCTCCTCGAAAAACTTATTATTTAAGATATAAGCTTAAAGGACACTTATCCAGAAACAACAGGGCTTCCTTGTATAAAATTAGAAATAGATCACGCAATTTGGATTCGTTTATGTTGCTTAATTTAGCCGTTATAAAGACTCAATCGCAATTAGCTCGCAGAAGCTGTCTGGGCTAAAATGGCTATTTGGGTAAAAACTGTACCATCGATTTCTGTTCTAAATGGGTTATTAAAGTAAATAATAAGAACTCTTAGGCCGTAGACCTAATCTATTGTAGAGGAATGCACTTTTTTTTAGTACGCATTGCTCCATAAGCGAACAATCTAGCCGACATAAGCCTGTGCGCAAAAGAGAGATGCAAAACTTGGTTCTCCATCTGAAATTGTCACTGGATCCAAACCAATACGGGGCTCACACGACCATGAACCGTTAAATGTTCTAACAAATGAGAAATCGCTTTATTCCTACACTTCCTACGCTTTATGCCTCCTCCAATAAGATCCCTTTTGTGTATTTTTTCACGCCACTTACGCTTCAATTTATGTCAAGGTATTTTCTGTTTCAAGTTCTTATTCATTTATCATTCAACCTACCGAACTACCAAATCTATGATTTCCTCGTGCAATAATTCGTGTGTTGATAAACTCGAAGCCGCCCACCTCAGAAAGAGGGTGTTTAAGGCAAACGTATTTTTGTTTCTTATGCTTTGAATGAACCTCAGCATCCCAGAGCTGGGTCGTTATCCAGGTACGCTGAGTACAATACAAAATGCTTCCACGTTTCAATTTTCACGAAATGTTGTGAAATTGCAAGTCTACAAGTTCTCAAGTTTGAATGGGCTTACAATTTTTTTTCAACATTTTTAGGCTGGAAAATTTATTTTTCCGTAGTCTACATAACGTGTCGAGCCCGGTGGGTTGGTGCATTGGTGTGCGCCGTGCTACCGGGGGAAACACGTAGGTGCAGGGGTTCGTCCCTGTCGGTGCCTATTTACATTTATAAGAGATCCGTCCTACGAAGTAATGCAAAGAGCGCTGCCATGGACGGTAAATATTGGATGATGGTCAGCCCTAAAGAAAAAAATATCCTTCGTAACGTCTGCGGATGTACCTTGCATTGTTAATATAAACTCTAAACTCGCAGGTCAGGTAAGTAGTATCCTAAAATGCTCCGGGGGAAATAGTGATTATTATGAGTTTTTTTATTATTATTAGTTCGTTGCATACTTCTGTTTGATCTATTTGTAACGCACTACAAGTATTGCAAATTAAATGAAGCTGATGCATCTGCAGTGAAGTCTCTAGTATGCGTGACTCTAATATGCGCGTACTGTAAGTTCCATATTATGAACGTAAAAGTCAGTATTGAGAAACTTGGTGGTTTTTAACTATCTTTCCTGAAAGAACCGATTAAACAGCCTAAATCCCTTTGTCACTAGGATAGACCCTAAAAGGTTCGACTTAATGTTCGTAATGGCTTCTCGAAAAAGATCGCTGTGAACCTTGTATTTGGAAAGTGGTCATTATTTGAAGTAGGGTAAAAGACGAAAACGCAAACTGTTTAAGACTAGAAACAAAAACATTGTTTCCGCATATACTCGTTAAAAAATATTTTTCTGCTAATGACGTTCTTTACGAGAGGTACACAATTAGACAACTTTAAAGAATCTTCACTTTGTTGCATTGCTTTGTCACAAACGTAGAAATCGCTACGTTAATTTACATTACACTGTTATTTATATAATATAAAATCACTGTTTTGTTGAAATCTGTATTTTTGCATTTCTAATGAACATTGGGCACTTATTTGCGAAGTGAGGTAGTAATCTTCTGAAGACATTGAAAATCCATTATACACTGTAACCGTTAGACAAGTTTTTTAGATATTATCATTCATACGGTAGGTATCAGAGGGTCAATTCAGTTGCGATTTAATTTTGTATGATATGCAATTTGAATCAGGCTTTTGAAGTTCAAAATGTACTGCCGTATACGAAAAAGCGCTGTGGCTTGATCGTACATCGTAGATAATAGTTCGATAATCATAAACACCCAAACGATTATTCTAGCTATTTTAATGAGATCTAGAACTTTCTTTTTGTTTATACAGACCGATAATGTATCCGATTTATTATAAACGACGTATCCAAGAATTCTGATATATAGCAGCTGTGCCCATAAGGTGTTTTTTGTCTCTCCCTCTTATTATTTACAAGATTTTTTCATTAGTGAGATGATTGTGAGACTATCTCATAAGTAATATTCTAGGTAGCTCCGCGGCACAACTATGCAATAGCATACTTCGTAACGATACTTATGGTAAACTCATAAAATGTGTGAAATTCTATTCTACAGATTGATTAAAAACAGTTCATTTAACCAACTGACGGCATACAAGGTATGCAATATTGCTATGCTTGGCGGCGGTACCCGGCGAATCGCAACCTGGTGACAGAAATAAATGGAAATTTCTAGATGTTTTCACATTGTTTTCTTTCTCTATATAATTCTACTGAAAACAAAACAGCTGTCACTTCAGTTCTTTAGATAAAAAAAAACATTTTGTTGTCGTTGCAGTATTCTCTTTTTCAAAATTCTGTTTGCTTGGCCAGGATGGATGGTTGCGAAAACTAAGATTAAAAACTAGTAGGCTGGCCAGGACAATCGATATTTAAGTTTACGGCATACACCTTTTGATCTTCCTTCTCAGTCTTTTTGTCATAGAATATCTCATTTGTGTGATATTTCATGTAACAGACGGTTGTTTCCAGTGGAAATGTTTCCAATCTTTTCGGTAAGGAGTTGTAGTACCCATACTACCTTACTAAAATTGGTTTAGAATTCAGTGAGACAAAAACGTTCTACAAATTGTGGAATATCACAAATTTGTAGATCCTCTTACTCTTAGCCGCTCTAAAGGCTTTTTTAAAGACCTTTTTTAGTAAAGTTGGGAGAAAGGGTTTTCCACGGTGCAGCCAAATGCTGCTCTACTCGTTACGCTTAAATCAGTTCGATATTGCAACTATTTCAAAATGAGCAGAAAGTACCATTTTCAGGTCATGAAATGCTTGAATGGATCAATTTTGTGATCAATATATGTGAGGCTTCAAAATTTCAAAGAATACTGTAAATATTAAGGCTTACACAAGTATTTAACATAATCATTGCCTAAGACTATCTTCCCAAAAAACTTTATCTCAAAGCGATCATATCTCAAGCGACTGTTGCCATGACAAAGGAGGATTCTCCGCGTGTGGAATAATCAAATTCTAAAAACTCGTTTCATATAGGATTTGACATATTAATTATGGAAGGAGCCATAACGATTTTTTATCATCTTTTTATCATACTAATATGCGTTGTTTTTAATTTATATTTTCTACTATAGCCATATAATAGAAATAAAAAAAAATTAGCTATATTGTTACCTAATTTACATCTAAATCTGATTTTGCTATGATAGTTTGAGCTACCGATCGCTAGTCAAAATCTATAATTAAGCAAAGAACAACTCCGTATGCCAAGTCGTGTAGAGCGCTTCGCTCAGCACATCTGGGTGCAATGAATGCTTACGATCTAAAACTTATCTGCTGAATTTAATGATTTTTTGTTAAGTACCTGTTTAAAAGTTTATTAATTTAAACGAATTTACCACTTGAATTTTTGTCCTTTTAGTGTTTAGTTTGTTTAAGCGTGGCCAGAAATTGTTGTGCATCATTCATGATGTTAGACTGCATAGTAATGCAAGAGTACGTACGGGACTCCCTCTCGTTAACGCTTTCTCAATGACACATTTTACATGAAAGTATATGCCATCGAAGGTTAGTAAATAGAGGGAAATGTATATCGCAACTACCACTTAGAAATGGCATCATCTGTATTTCTGCAATGCGTGGTAGCCACAAAAAACAAACTTCAGATAGCATTTATATTTTTTATATTAAATTTCATATTAGTAAATCGAACTCAGCGTTTGGTAGCTAATCCAAATAAGGCCCAAAAACATAATGTAGTCTAAAGTGATGAAATGATACTTCGCGTGGTCCTCGCCGAAAAATCAAACCACTAGGCATCTCCAAACATTTTTGTTTTGGTTTAACGTAACCCAATAAGTTAGGGGAAACGCGGACACTGTGAAAGCAGTAATAGCTTTGTGTATGACTTTTGTCTGGTGCCGCTAATTTTTAACCACCTAACACGCCGCACACACAGAATAATTAGAGTAGTATTTTTATTGACAAACAGTGAACTTAATAATCGGTAAGTTGAGCGATAATAACAGTTGTTAAATATTCTCATGAGGGGAAGAAAACATACGCTCACGGAGCGTTAAGCTTGCCATTTCCAGTTCAACACGATTCTTGCCAACAGTTCCCTTCTTTAGCCAGTGTGCTGCCGCCCTGGATTCTTTGGCTAGCGACACAACCTTTCTACTACGCGCATAAGCGGTAAATGCAGTCCTATTTTTTTTACAATTTTTCTAAATGCCCTCACTGTGTTTAGTAAGTACTCCGCTGAGTACATTCTTGCGCTATCTTTCTCAATGTCGTTCCTTTTGTTCCCTTAAGCGCACTTCTAGCCTTGAATTTAAAATTTAGCCATTATCCCTGTTATCTCGATTCGCAACTTTGAATTCTACGTCCCATGCTTTTCTTGTTCTCCCGAAACTTTGCGGCTTTCTCTGCTCAGACTGCGGGTTTGGTGTGGCTGGCTGCTCGAGCCATCCAACTGTTTGCGAAACCAATAGCCGATTGACTGTCTGAATGCCTATGTCTCTTTCTTCTTCGGATTCTTTATTAGGTCTTCTACAGGATGCAAAATTTTTCGCCTTACCAAAGTCCTCCAAATGCCTCTGTTTCTTGGCTTGGCTACCCTAATCCTCCTCCAGCTACTTTCCCATGTTTCTCCCTTGTGTTGATCAGTATCCACATGGTCTCCTTCACAGTCGCGGTAGATATTTGCCGCATTTGGACCACAATGATGTGTCATTTTTTCCCCCCGAAGGAATCATTCCGATTTCATTCAATACCTTGTGCCCCTTAAGTAGTGCTTTGGTCTGGTATATATACAAATATATATATATATATATATATA
>MNPL01000168.1:0-10278 GCA_002081605.1 Tropilaelaps mercedesae
TGACATCCAGCTGTCCGCATTTGAGCCACGTCAATATATCTACCGCCGGCGTTTCTTGCTTTGTGGTGGGAAGCTGGAAAATTTTTGTCCTTAGTTTTAAACCGGCGCCTTTTACATTTGAAGACCTACGAAGGTATACTAAAAAGTGAGTGTCGGCGGTTCTGACCCTGAAACAACTAAAGGAACGAAGAAAAATGCGATGGTTGCTGATGCTTATAGCTATGGTGGCCTCCATCGGAGCCCCAGGGAAGGCTCAGCGCCGCTCTTTGAAGGAGGTAAGTGAAAAAATAATAATCAATAGACGACAAACATTAGCCTTAAGAAACTCGGGTTTACTGATCGTGGATCGGGATTTCCCCCAACACAACAGACTTTTTCCCTAACAACTAATACTGAAATTGTGTACATAGTCTGCAAGAAACTAGCGCAACTTCATTACACGAATACGAAAAACAAATGTGTAAAAAATTTGAAAAGCAGAAGACGTTTCAAACCTGTGATGAAATATGTAGTTTACGCTGTATTGCAAATGTCAGCAATGTAACCATCATATATAACAAATTCATATATTTGCGTTCGATATATATTATGCTTTCATTGCTGGCATTCGCAATAGAACGTGAAATACATATCTTACCACAGGTTTAGACCTGTCCTCTGCTTTTTCGATTTCTTAATGTGAGCTTAAAGTGGTGTTTCTTACACCGAGTTTTTGACAAATAACTGCGCGAAGGCTTGGGTCAGGTAAGTAAACTCAGTGGGCATTATCGCTTCTACTACTACACATTCACACTAGACTTATTCTTATATGTACACAGTACACACCACTAGTCCATTATACCGTCTAACAAGTATGTGCCGCATTTTTTTTTGTTACCATTTCTTGCATATGGTAATACTGAGATGCCGCCGTTAGGAGAGCGGATACACCAGCTGATCGCTATGAGTTCGAAGCGGGCTGTAATTCGTTTGAATGCTGAGCGTTTCAAGATGCTGGTAAGGGCTACTCCCAGAAACTATTCCATGATCGTGCAGTTTACAGCACTGTCGCCGATGCGAAGCTGTGCGATTTGTCGCCAAGCCAACGAAGAATTCTCTATTGTCGCAAATTCGTGGAGATACTCAAATTCGTTCACCAATAAACTTTTCTTTGCCATGGTAGACTTCGACGAAGGACAAGAGGTGTGTTATAGGCAACGCAACCAACAGTTATCAGAAGTTCATCAAGCTGTACTTAGTTATTCAAAAAATCATGCATTTTTTTACAAATGTTTATGTATAGTATAAAACAGTTTTAGCAAGAATTAAACGTCAATAACGTGCAAGTCAGAAAAGTACATTTGAATACTCCTTCCTTGAAACTCCTTCTTTTATCCGCCCTATCATATACTGCAGGGATATTATCTGTAAAATTTATATCAGTAATTCTGATCAAAATGAGCTTGGAATTATTTACTTAGTGGTTGTTTTTGAATAAATGCCACTATTTAAAACATGAAAAACAACGTGACACATTTTGTATCTATATTTTGTATCCAAATGCCAGACCATATTTTGTATCTAAATAAGGTTTTGATAATAATAATTATAACTTTACCAATCATAATCATAATAATAATAACTTCAATAAATCTAAGGTTTTGAACCTCAATACGCTCTTCTGTGCAAGGTTGGTTGTGGTTTAGTCTTATCTGCCTTTTTCTGCATATTATAGGTGTTTCAACAAATGGGCTTTAATTCAGCGCCAATCTTTATGCATTTTCCTGAAAAGGGAAAACCGAAGAAGGGCGACAGCATGGATATCCAGCGCATTGGATTTCAAGCAGAAGTAAATCAGTTCATAGTTTTGCGTAACTTTTGAAACTGGCTTTTCATTATTATTGTATAGAATATTATTTTTTGGGGCAGGTTTGGGAATGCATTATACATCTGCGCAACTGACAGTCTACAGTGATTAATAGAACTTAGGTAACCGATAATATAAATCTTTCAAAATTATCTATCGCTAAATATAGATCTTGGCTTTCACTAATATTAATAAAAGTTCTAAAGTGTTCTACTAAACTAAAATGTTCGTCGGACTGTTAAACCAAAATATTTGGCACTGGGGCGCTCTTTGGAATGCTAAAGTGCCTTATCTTATATTGTCCATAGTTTTTTAGGTCTTGTTAAACGCCTAGATACTTATTTGGTTTTTAACTGCTCTTTTCGTGTGGAAATGGTGAATCCTTTAGGTCCTTTGATCCTTATTATATATTGTTAGGTACATCAAATATAATATATTACGAATAATTCGAGGTGGAGTTTAAATTCCTAGAAATACAGGTATTAATTTTTTTACAAACATAAGTAATGAGCAGCCGCTTACGGTTTATAAATGATGCAAAAGATTGTTGTGTGTATTCAAGAGAAAGCATTAAGACTCTTAATACTACATTTATTTTTATGTTTATTTTTATTAATGTTAAATTTGTTTTTGCTTCAATTTATTTAGCGCAATTTCGATCGTATTTACTTCGTCTTTGTACCTGTATAATAATTGTGATAATGCAAGGTAATTATTCTTAGTTGACTATTCGTTCATCTAGAGGATAAAAGAATATAATGGCTAACGTCCAATTGTGTCTAAAGGAACTCACCTAATTTATGTTCTGCGACTGTGTGCCTTTCTGCTCTTGTGGACGTGCTATAGGTTCTCGTGAAATGGATCCAGGAAAGAACCGACATCAGCATACGGGTGTTCCGGCCACCGAATTATTCCGGAACTATTGCTCTTCTAGTGCTTATTGTGTTGGTTGGTGCGTTGCTGTATATGCGTCGAAACAATCTTGAGCTCCTCTACAATCGCACGTCCTGGGGCATGCTCGCATTATGTATTGTCTTTGCTATGATGTCCGGCCAAATGTGGAACCACATTCGAGGACCACCGCTCACGCAGCGTACAGAGCGTGGTATCAGCTACATCCATAACTCAACCTCGGGACAGCTCGTAATGGAGTCATATATCATTATGGTTTTGTATGCTGCAGTTGTACTTGGCATGATTCTCATGAATGAGGCCCCACTCGTGCCAGGCGGCGAGTCGAAAAAGAAGACGGCTCTTGCTATTGGCGGACTTGCTTTGTTTGTGTTCTTCTTCAGTTCACTGTTATCAGTCTTCCGTTCGAAGGCTCATGGCTATCCGTACAGCTTCCTGTTTACGTAAGGCAGCCCTAGCGAACCGCCCTCACGCTTGCGCGGCCCACTTTTACTGAAAAACTTCATACTCCGACGCCGTGCACATAAATTTATTAAATAAAGAAACATAGTAACCGGTCACATCTCTGTATACGCTGGTCGCATACACTCTTTTTCCCGTCCTATCTGCAGCGGCGATGGCAAAAATGCGATTCAGCTTTCGTGCGAGAAGGCTGACTGAATAGCGTGTCCTGATCGGTTTGGACTCGTTCGATGAGTGTCAGAAAGATATCAGTTCGTAAAAATGTATCAGAAAAACAGTAAAAGTGTGTGCGGTTTAATTGGACGTGGTACTGATGATTAAACTTCTCTTCATTCTGATCTGCAATAGTGCCAATGGCGATGGCGCGACGCACTGCGAAGGTCGGAAGTTTTTCTAGTCGGCTGGGCAGCTTGATGGAGCAACAGCAAGACAGTCTGCATCCGGTGGGGTCTTTGCTATAGGCGGGGTGTTATGCGGATATTAAATAAGCATTGACTCTCAAATGCGAAAATTATGTTGAAATCTGTGAGATTGTTTCGCTTATTTAAGAGGCAATGTTTAATTGATCCGAGCGACCTCTATCAGCTTCGATTAAAATTCAGATAATTGTTAAGCCTGAGAAAAATTAAATGGTTGTACGCAATGGCTAAAAATTGTGTTAGGGAAATCAGAGTATCAGAAATTTCTATTGAATGAATGAAAGAGCGTCTGCCCGATGTCTAAAGCGTAATGTAATATGTTCAAACATATTTTAAAGTATATAATTACAATATATAAGAGGTTATTAATAATGGTGAATGTTGAATGAAAAATAATATGGAGGAAAACTGATAAAACACCTCTCCATTTTTCAAATTCGCAGCCTTTTCCTTTATCAATTTTTATTGTATGGTACACATATTTAATCGAGACCACACACATTAGTAATATTTCAAACAATGGTACAATTTCTGTTAATATATATTATTATGACGCTAACTTAGCCAAATTTAGCTTGTAATATGTCTTTCTCATTTTTTTCGAAATATTGATGCTGTAATGAATAGATGTATCTTGTATATCAGTTCCTTGAGCACAGATATATTTTGATCAAATAGTTATTTGTATGAACTAAGCACGCATATACTAACTACACAAATACCATTGTTGAGCTCAAACAGGTGTTATGATATTTTTGCAGTTTTAAATTAACTTTTTCAGGGTTACTCAATATACACACTCCCTACAAACAAGCTTCCGTGAAGCACGCTTTAGACCTAAGGCGCGACGTACTGTATAGACATAGTCTAGTTGTACATACTATGTGTATAGCCTCCCAGTCCTCTAGCAATAGTTTATTAGCTCTTCTCCTCAAATTCATATGTGGGTCGTGGAAGCAGTTTTTCAAATATCTCCAAAATATACCGCTAATTCTTGAGTAAAAATGTGCAAGCATCCTTCTGTTGGATTTTGCACATACTTCGCCGTATCACCGTAATATCGGTCTTACTTCTCATGAGAACCTCACCTGGCAACCATATAAAGAAGTGCTATGCTGCGCTATTATCGATTAGTTAGCTATGTTCTTGTTGATGCGCCATTTCTGAACTATATGAGGCTCTAGTTGGACCTGCATTGTACTACGAAATCGTGGTCGTGGGATGTTAGATACAAAATGGTGCGCTAAGGGCAATTTTTTGACTGTATTAGTGAGACACCATTCAGAATATCTTTATTGCGCATGATTTTCTTTTTGTAATTTGCCTTCATAGAGCTCGTGTTGCACCGCATGTTTTAAAAATGTCGAAAAGACAGATCAGCTTAGATCTCTTTCCGATTAAAGAACTGCGTCGTTAGTAAATTGGTACGGCGGGTAGCTAAGTTTCATATTCCACTGCTCTTGAAAAGTTTAGCTGGCAAGCGGTAGGTTCGCGCTTACCGTTTGCCGCCATCAACCTAGGTTCATTTTTTCATGAGTCGCGTTCAGTCACCTCAGCGACGAAATTCGTGCGAGAAGCCAGGCGCTTCGTACATGGGGAAAACCTGTTATGTTTTAATATGGATAATCATGTTTATTGTTTCTTAGTGCTTTCCTTTTTAGGAAAGCAAAGGATGAATTGCGACGACTTACGTTTTAATTGCATTTTTAGTATACCTTTATTTACTATAACATTCATCTAATGTACGCCCTAAATATGCGTTCAATTAAGGATAATACATATAATCCGTGAAGCCAATTATACTAGGATACTTTGGAAATGGTTAATAAAATGATGCGCTAAGTTTTCCCCTGTCATATGACGAAACTCGTTCATTTTGAATTTGCAGACAACCTTCATTCGCTTTTGTTCTATGGTATATTTTCCCACACGCCTATACTAGTATCGTCTTAAACGTATTGGGGCTTCCCTTATACTGAACTCCGTTTATTTCAAGTGTCGTAATTGAACAACAATAGAATTCAAATTGATTAGTAACTTTCTAGTGATTACGATAATAGAATTGCTTACTAAATGTGGCGTTAATCGCTTAAAATGATTATCCCTCTTTTTTAAACGTTAAGAGAAATATACGCATTTAGACCTCACGGAACAAAACTCTATCTATGTAGGACCTGATACGCATGTTGTAACATAGCTGTTTAGCTGCTCTACAACCTGTTTTTATCAGTTTTTCGTACCGCTTGTTGACGTTTTTTTGTCAAAAGAATTGGCTTCTGAAGCTTCTAGAGAAATTGATCACGGGATTGATCAATTGCTTTAATTGATATCACAAGGCGTTAACGAGGTAAAAGAAATAACTTCTCAGTCACTTACTTATCCTTCAGTCAGTTACTTATTATCCAATGTCTGCAAAAAATCGAAAGGACACGTTTGCAACCATCCTGTACAGACCTTATGTTAAGAATGAACGTGCGAATTCCCAAACATTATTTGTACGCTTCCCGGCCAACCCATGCTGACCTAGCTTAGCGAATCGTCCATGTTCCTGGACTAAGGCCCTATTTGAAGAATAGTTATTAGCTTCGATAAGACTCCGCTCGAAGTGGTAGTTCATAACTGCCGAAAATTGAAAATACTTTGTTTTTGAGTTAATAAAAAAAAACTTGCAGCCAGATACAAAACCATCCCTGCACAATTAAATTATTGATGGTGAATTATATACCATTATCGAATTATATACCATTTCTATTATTATTTGCCATTCAATTGAACGATACCCTTTACCACTTGTGCTATGTCAAACATTGTGCAAATACTATTCGAAGTATATTTACTGAAGGATGATTGATAATAGAGAGAACCAACCCACCTGACTGCTCGTAGTGCTGACTAACATTTTCTCTTAAGCGCTTCCTCTCTACTTTTTTTAAAACAAATAATATCATATAAAAAAGAACGATTAACTTTTCAATAATTTGGTATTGCTATTAGGGATTCCTAGTTATTATCTGTAATTTTGTTCGAGTTGCTTCCCGAAAGAAACATACAAAACAAATATACCATACCGCTGTGTTATCGACAATACCTGTTCTGCACAAATATGATTACATTGGGCAGAGTCTGTCATTTTCAAATATTCGCGCTATTATCCGCTTTATCGGCGGCACCATCCTTCGCATCCCTAGAATAGGGATCGAAACAACAACTAACAAGAATCTAGGGACGAGTATTCCCTAGACAGTGAAGTGAGTACATACACAAACCCCCCACACATACTAATGCAGTGCCAGTGTGAATTGTCGTGATCCGAGTCGGCGAAGGTTCCCTCACACTCTTTGTCCGCACGGCCAAATGTAATGTGAAGGCGAGTCCTCACCAAAATGTTAAGCTTAGCCCATTGGTCGTCTGCGACAGAGCCTCCGTACCACCATCGCTGCTACGGCAATACTGTTTGTGTCTCCTGCCATAAGCGCCAGTGTACGGATGCTAGAGCGCTCATCGTCCTACTGCAAGTGAAATAACTGCTGCCCCCTCCCTCCCCGTGGTGTGTTGTGCTGTTACTCCCCACTAAACTTCGCATGTTTCTGCTGTTACGGATGGTGCTACCGTATTTGTGATGTTGTTATTACTCTTACAACGGATGCCGCATATGCCGCTGAAGTGACCGCTCCCGAATCTCATTTAGTGTGTATCTTCGGGATCCGACAGGAGAATCTTCTGTCCGTGTTTGACCCCCACCCTCCCCCTGGCTCCGCGGCCGAGCTCTTTTGGCTGACGCCAGTCTCGCAGGCCCTGCCGCTGCTGCCGCTATTTGCCTGCTGCTGCAGGGCCGTCAGTGAGTCAATCCAAAGCGAGTGGAGTTCTTGATTTCGGCCGCTCCGTCAACCCCCTTCAACCCCTTTTTCTCCCCCAAGCAATTGTCGCCTCCGGTGCAGAGTATCTATGTCTACTGGTGCCCTGCCAAGCAAATCCTGTTTTGCCGTCTCCTGGGCCTGCGGTGACCACCGCACCTGCATCTCAGCGTAGCGCATTTCTGCACCTACCACAAAATAACCCACCCACTTACAACGGCTCCTTCTCACGGTCGTTAGTTCGTTCATTAAGAGAGTGGCATCTCCCAGCAGACGGGGCGGAGTGCTAGCGCTTGAGGAAGAGAAACCACAGCGAAACCGTGAAGGCAGACACATTTACAGTAGTAGCACTGAGGGGGGTTGTACCTCAAGTCTTTGAAAGTGTCACGAAGAATCGGTTCGTGACAAGGGAGAAGGTGGCAGAGGAAGTCTTTTTCTGCAACCGCTGTCCAAAGTGTACATGCCGATATGGTTTTGGATTGTGATTCTCTCTTAAATGTTGCATTAATCTCTCGCATACAGTCGGTAGTTTAGTGCTGTGTTGTTCCTGCGGTTGTGCGTCTCTGTACTTTTGTTGTTGGGGTGTGTGTGTGTGGAGTACCGAAGGTGCGAGGCGTCCCAATGTTGTGGCTAGGCGGGCGGCCGCGAGATGACCCATGTGTTCGGCTGGGCGTGGGACGGCGCGCACTGGATCGCCTGGCATAGTTCATTTTCGCTACAGCAGCGTCCGCTGCACGACTGCGTGCTCCAGTTCCACGTGGTGCGCGCTCGTCTTGAGACTAGCCAGCTACGCCAGAGCGTACAGCTGCTCGGCGGGCAGGTGGCCTCTGACGCGGCTCCACTCGGTGAGCGCGTCACACACGTTATCACCGACAAGGATCCTACGCGGGACGAATCAAACAGCCCCCAAACCCCTCCATTGTCGCGCGGACAGCTGCTTCTCAGCAAAGCCGCTAGCCGTCAGAGCTCGAAGGCAGCCGTTGGCGCCCACGGCATACTCGAACGCGCCAAGGAGCTCCGTGTCAAGCTCTGGAACGTGAGTCTGTTTCTTCGTTGGGTCGAATACCAGTTGAGTGGGCTTAGCTCGGGTTTAACCGCTTTCGCCGCTGTCGCCGGACTTCAGGTCCAACAGCTGCAGCAGCAAATCCAAGCCACAAATAACGCCTATCACACGAATCATCATAGCCAACAACTGATCAACGGTTACGCTAACCTCAGCGGTGGCATTACTAACAAGTCTAAGATTGTCGCTCAACCAAACATTAAGGTCGAAGACGCCCGACAGAGATTCAAACCACAACAGAAAACCCTTAAAGAGCCATATCTTCACCTTGATCCCGACTATCCGGCCAGTCCATTCGACGATCCCGGACATCAGCAGAAATTTGTCAGACGCGAACGCGCAAAGTTAACCGAAGAGATCAACAACAATCGTGTCGAAAAGGTACGAGGAAAGGAATTATCGAAGAAACGAGACGATACTGCTGCTGCTGGAGGCTGTACGATTAAGAAGGCGACCAATCCCCCCAAGCAGCAGTACTGCGAGTGTTGTAACGTCTACTTCTACCACTTAGACGAACATCTACGGTCAGAACAGCACCGAAAATTTTTCGGTGCTTCCGAAGAGCAATTCCGCTGCGTGCGAGATCTCATCGATAAACTTCAGCCCCAGTGGATGGGCAGTCTGCAACTGCCTTCGTCGCAGCACCAAAGTAGAGAGACTCTACAACATTTTCGGGCTTCGGAACATCACCTCACCTCTAACATCACCCATAGTCTAGGTCAGTTGGAACAGCAGCTAGCCAGTGTTGTTCAAGGTTAGTTACTGGTACACCATGTCCTTCTTTTCTTGCATTCACTCTTCTAGTGCCTGAAAAATTATTACTGGCAATGAGCGTTAATAATAATAATAATAATAATGATAATAATAATAATAATAATAATAATAATAATAATAATAATAATAATAATAATAATAGCAAGTATTAATCGAGTGTCTGTTTTTTTATTATTTTTTCATGCTCGTAACTTAAGATGAAACTTGAGACCTCTTGTCACTTTTGAAGGTCTACCTTTCTTTCGTTCTTTGTGCGCAAGCTTCAACTTAAAGTTTCAAAACAGGTTCTAGTTGTTAAAGGTCGCCAATGACCGTAAGTTCAAGCTTGTGTATTCATTCATATCCTGCCATTTCAAGTGATCGTATCGCGACCATTATGTAATCATATTTAGTGTTAGTTCTAACGGCTCGCCAAGCGGAGCGGCGTTTTTTCGCTTTCTCAACTCTTGATCTCATTTCGTAGTAGTCTCTTTACCTTCCTTGCGCAAATGTGACGGAGTAGTCAGCTGCAGTAGCTGTACTGTTTAACATCGGGGTGGCCCCATCTTTTGTCTGTCGTCCTCTGAGCAATGACGGACTGACATCTATGGCTATGTTAGAAATAGACCTTCGGTTGAGAGCTCTGATAAACGCTTCCTTTAAAAACCAACAGTCAACCACCTGTATATTCTACACAGCCATGTATGACAATGACATTTCGCGCCAAAAATGTGTTCGGTGTCGAGCACACCGTAAACACGGCGCATTTGATACCGTCCAATATCATTATCAAATTATGGGAAACAATTACGAGCGGAGTTACGATTACCATAAAAATTATATGAGAATATAAACATATAAAGCTAGAAGATCGACATCGTAGCACAAATGTACGGACATTCTATTCATTAATATATATATATATATATATATATATATATATATATGACCGACATGTTGGTCAACCAT
>MNPL01000169.1:0-14280 GCA_002081605.1 Tropilaelaps mercedesae
TATATATATATATATATATATATATATATATATAGTGTCTCAAGAATGATAACCAACAATTTTTTTAAATGCTTAAGTTATACTCTTGCTTGTATATGTTGTATTTGTCACTAAAAATGTTAGTATAAGAGTTAAGTGCCTCTTTTCACGCCCTTTCAGCGACGTCAAGAGCGGCTGGAAATGGATTTGCTTTGTGAATGGAAATCTTCCAACAGAATCGCCGGGAAGTCCAGAAGCTGTTTCTTCGAGACGTGATATAATGGCAGCATCGTGGGGTTTAACGAATCTTACGTCTCGAACAACAAATAATTTCGTAACTTCTGCTGTAACTCCGTCTGGTATGAACCTAGGCCGGACCAGCACGGCCGTAAACTATTCGGACAATGCAACATTTGCAATAGCTGAGGCGACGTCTCCAAGTATCACACAGGACACTACAGTCGCCAGCGAATTTATCGAAGTGTCTAATCTGGTAAATACATCTTCAACGACGCTGCACAAGTCGTCTGCTACGACAGCAGCACCAACGAGAATGGTCCTAAAAACACCAACGGTTCGAGCAGTAACAACTGCATCATCAGACAGGAGCTTATCTTCAACTGTTGAAATAACCGGAGCTACAGATTCCACTATAAAATTCATGCAGAATAATGGAATGTCAATCGACAGTAACACTCAGAGCAGCGGAGAGAGTTTTGATACGGCCGCCGATGTTATAAGGCGCAGCGACAATCAGGCTATTGATACCAGTAGTAAGTGTTAACAGTGCTGGTCATTGTCTTGAAGTTTCACTATCCGTCTTCCATAGTTTCATTAATATGATCGTATCATGGCGACGTAATTTAAGCGGTGATAAAGGGTAATACAGTTGTTTACTCTTGTGCTATTATAATACTGCATATGTGCTTCTAACCTATTAGGTCTCTACGAATGCCGTAAACTTGATTATGTATAGGCTTCTAGATTTGAGTCAGCAATATTATAAGTGGCTTATGCAGCAAAATTGTTTATAGTGAGAGCTCAATCAAAATCACTGATTGTCGCTTTGTGAGTTACAGAGTAATCACCTTTTAATAATACAGCCACGCGCAGCGCTAACATCCCGAACACAATGAAAAAAAAATTTTTAACAATCATCAAAAAGTACATAGATTAAACTCTAGAGCCTCTTATTTTTTCTAGCACCAGTATTGTCGAAAAATAATTCTGAAAATTATATAGAACTTGTATACATTTTTTGAAATTTGTAGAATTCTAAAGCTAATCTAACAAGCAAACGATACGATACAAATTCTATTTTGGGCTCGGCTTAGTAAGTCCCATGAAGTTACTCTTCAAAGTCCCGATAGAGCACGAACTGCTCAACTAAATTAAACAAGAGAAATCTCTGCGTATTTACATAGTGAATTGCTAATTAAAAAACAATCTAGTAGCGCATACCGGTGGTGTTGACAACTTCAGATACTTCCACCTCGGCTACTCCTGATATCGCGGTTAACGGATCTATTCTTAACGCCCCTGATGCAAGTATGAGTACGACCCTTGAACCTACAGTCACAAGTGAATCAGCAAAAGTTATAACGTTGCGAACTACTCGTGAGTTAAGGATCCCTACGACAAGTCTAGCTCAACAGTCAACTACCCCCAAATCGGTATGGAAAGGATATATAAAATTCATATTGTTCAATTCCATTAGTAACGAGAATTTCTTTCGTAACGGCTAGTGATAAGAACAAGAGATTTTACCGTGAAATAGCAAGTCCTTTTGACATTAACTTGATGATAATATGGCATGTTGTATGATTATAAATATGTCTTACACGTTGCTTAGATATGCATACATATATTATTTAAGAAAAGACTATGTAATATATCCGAATATAGTAGAGCCTGGTCACGCGGCTTCAAGGAAAGACGAATTGTTAAAAAGAAGCACAAATGATAGTCTATTACGACGAAAGATGTACTGACTACTCTATCTGTGGCATTCCAGCGTTTGCGTCGGGACGCGAACCCATTCCGTATAGAAGATTTTTTGCAAAAAATGGGTTTTGAAGAATTCGAACCAGCTTTAGAAATCGAATATACTAAGAGGCCTTATGGCTCGCATGTTACGGTAAGATATGGTTTCTTGCAACCGTAAAAAGGTTCACTTGATCCCGTAAAACTTATTTCAAAACGGCGTTTTAGTTCATGTGATGCTACCGTTAAAAGGGTTACGCCAAATATGCGACCTCTAAATTTATTTCGTAATTACAGATTGATTGCAATACAGCATCACCGAACATACGTGGACTGTTTAGTCATCTCGGTATAAAAGATGTCACAAGCATTAAATATAAAAACTGCGATCTGCCTGCAGGACGATTAAAGTTTGTCCACATTTTCGGTTAGTAAAAACAGCTTTAAAATATATGCGTGTATAACAATATTCTGTAGTTAAAAAAACCCGATGGCGTGATCTGAAATATTTGTTGATACGATGGGTTGTTTAAAATCAGCCAAATGAAGCTTGTTGACTATATTACTGTACTTCAATTATATGTAGTTCAAATGCATATTTCGATATACACTTGATGTAGTTGATGAAAAATACTCCATTCGACTTGATTAACGATAGATGTCTTCTGATATATAATAAGTTCAAGTCACACAATGGATCTACTTTTTTCAGAGGGCAACACCAAAAATATCACTAAGGTGGAGCTGAACAGGCCGCGTATATCCGAAGGACCTCTAAAAGCCTTGATATTCGATGAAATTGCAACTTGGATCGTTGAATTACACATCATCTGGTCAGCACCGCGAGCCGTACCTGCTGTCACCAGTCTCAGCGATGACTTCTTCAAGAATTTTCGGTCTCTTACGGCCTTGTCATTAAAAGCAAACGCCCTTGACAGGATGCCACCATCAGTGAGCTACCTAAAGGAGCTCAGTACACTAGATCTTTCTATGAACCTCATTACTGCAATTACCTCGGAGATGTTTGCAGGGCTCAAGTCATTAACAACCTTATATTTGGGCAAAAACCCCATCGCTCTATTCAAACCAAAGCCCTTTGCTGATCTGAGAAATCTGCGGACGCTTGAACTAAATTCAGTCAAAGCAAAAGAAATACCAGAAAACCTTCTCGAGGGTTTGTCCTCCTTAATTTACCTCAAGATGGATTCGTGGGTAAATCTGAAATCTCTACCTGCCAAGCTTTTCACCACTACAGTTCGCCTAGAAACACTTCATTTTAGTGAAGCAATGTCCATTGAAAAACTTCCAGAAGGAATTTTTGACAGTATGTTCCGCTTGAATGCTACTTATGTGCGTTCGTGCAATCTTACTTCGGTTCCGGCCAGGCTTTTTATTAATGCGCCGGTTATTAAAATGATTGATTTTTCGGGCAATGCTCTATCAGGACTACCGCAAGGCTTTCTTTCGGAAAACGCTAGATTAGAAAGTCTGTTTCTCAGCGGAAATCGTATCCAGACCCTTAGGAACGAGTTCGAAGCGCTTTACGCTCTGAAAGAACTTAGCTTGAATGGTAATCACCTAACAGAAATCTCCTCGAAGGCGTTCGAGAACTTGATCAGCCTTCAGACTCTTGACCTCAGTCGGAACCGGATCACGAAGATAGAGAAAAATGCGCTGCTACACCTGAAAAAATTGGAAAAGATAGACATTCGGGAAAACAATTTAGAATGTTTTGGAGGATCCACTCCAACGTTTAGCGCAGGCTCTCCAATACGCGAAATATATCTTTCCAAAAATCGCCTAACCACGTTCCCTCGGATTCAATTCCAGGCTCTTCCTAAATTGTCCATTCTTGATCTGGACGATAACGAGATCCAATTTTTCGCTGTACCACTCTTCGCAAGCATGGACACTAAAGTTTTTCTGCGTCGAAATCGACTCGAATTCGTTAGCATCGAACTCGCTAAGAGTTATCCGAAACAAGAATCAATATATAGTTCTGCGGTGGGTACGCATCGTTTTCACCTTGAAGGCAATCCATTTAAGTGCGACTGTAACATCTACAATTTTTTGCGCTATCTCCAAAAAGAGATGAAGCCTGAGGTAGCAGAATTCGAGCACGTGGAATTGTATCAGTGCTCAGACCGGGACGAAGCACTGTTGTCGGTTAAATTGGACTTGCTCTCATGCAGAGTAAGCGATTGTCCGTCTGGATGTGAGTGCTTTTTGCAAGCGCACGATGCTTCCATGCATGTCCGCTGTCGTGACCTTGGGTTAGCTTCCATACCCAAACTACCCTCCAACGTAACTCACCTGGATTTTGAAGGAAATGTGCTGAAACACTATCCAGGTGAGCTCGCATTGTACAAGCAACTTCGAGAGGTTGTTCTCGATGGAAATAATATTAATAACGTTGATGAACTCTTCGTTAATGCTCCGCCCAGCCTTCAGCTCGTTTCACTAACTGGAAACCGTCTAGAAGCACTTCGTTTGGTCAGTACAAATATTTCATATCGAATGGCGTTAGCTAACAATCCCTGGATTTGTGACTGCTCTGCCTTAGAGTTCAAACGTTTTGTGCGTTCGAACATTGTCAACATTCCTGACTACAGATCTATTACTTGTAAAAAGTCTTACCTCATTAACGGCACGGAAGTATCTTTGCTGAATGACATACCAGATGATATATTCTGCCCTCCGGATGTGTCTGTTTATCGCGTCTCCGTGATCACCCTCTCTGTACTGTTTCTGCTAGCAATTTTCATCATTGCGTTGTACTACAAAAATCGACAACTGATTATTGCTTACGTCTACATCCACTTCTACAACGTGTTTGTATGTTTCTTCAGCGAAGGAGATCTTGACGAAGACAAAAAGTTTGATGCTTTCATATCATACTCCTCAAAGGATAGAGACGTCGTTATGGCACTACTGCAGGAGTTTGAGAAGCCGCAGGGTGACGAAAGCTCAGAGAATCTTTTCAAGCTTTGCATTCATGAGAGAGATTGGTTACCAGGCTACAATATATCGTGGAATATTGTCAACTCTGTTCAGAATTCACGGCGCACAATTCTTGTACTGTCACAAGATTTCATCAAGTCGTTATGGTTCGAAGTGGAGTTTCGTACAGCATACGTTCAAATGATGGAGGACCGCATAAACCGACTTATAGTTATCATTAAGGGGGAAATTCCACCAAAGGACAGCCTCGACTCGGATCTTCGCTTTCTGCTAGGAACGAAAACGTATCTTGAATGGGGCGAAAAGTGGTTTTGGGAAAAGCTCAAGTACGCTTTACCACACAAAGGTAATCTAAGCGGATCGTTAAAAAACAAAATCAAGCCTTCAGAGTTGCACAAGGTAAGATACAAGCAAACTTTCGCTATTATACAGAACAAATGTTATGGTACATCCCTATATCAAATTTTGTTAAATAAACAATTTTTATTATAATTTACTATCGATATCTCTTATATCTCTATAGGGATTACCTCTGTTTACTCACATCCAGAAATGGACAGAGTCCGACTGGTGGCTGATAAATTACATCTGTCATAAGCTTTAAAGGATAACCAAAATTTAACAAAATGAAAAGTAAAATATGCGTAGCTGTCTCTTTCGGCACAACAGGGTAGTTTAATAACTGATAATAAAACTTGTCATTATTCTAGGTATTACCAATGAGCGTGATGACAAGTAAAAATCAGGTCCCGAATATAGAGACTGTTGTACGGGTGGAGGACGCAATTGAGACTGCGAAAAACAGTAAAGCAGCAAAGCGTAGTAGTCCTGATGATTCCACGTACGGAAGCACAAGCTATTTTGTACCGCAGAAAACCTTCGGAAAGGTAGACGTACCCGCATGCTCATCTATTCTTTTCATGATTCTTCTGAACATATAGTCCTCTACACATTTAGTTTATGTGTTATCTTTGCAAGCCTTGTTAATTGATACAGGGTTCGTTTACTTCTATTATATGATATGATACAATCTTAGACAAAAGATGGTTTTTTTGTTTTTGCATGCGTTATACTTGTTGGATCAGATACTTAAAGCTGTATTTCACTCGTACGGCCCGAATAATGACAAATCTGGTCACAGAGAGGTGGATAATTTTAAATTTAACCTTTCCCACACTTAAACGGCCTAAAGAGCTCCAATAGCAATGCTTTTATTATGCCGTCCTCTTGATATTCTGCCTCGGATATGTCTGATTAGACTAAACGAATGATTCGTCACATATGTCTCGTTAAAATTACTCAAATGCATGAAAATGAATCCGCTTGACAAACTTTCAGATGGGGCACATAAATAAAGGATACGAGCCAGTCAGTACAGAAAATATTCACTCGATTTGTACAGAACCGGATCCTAATGGCATAATATCTCATACCGTTTCTTTTGAGCGTAGACCAGCACCACATTCAGCTCGTAAAAAAGAAGTCTCTCAACCTCAAACTGGTGCGATGTCATCGCTTACAAACAACAGTGCCAGCTTGACAGAGCATAGCGTCGAACTTGCCCCTGTCAAATCGGCCCGCTTACGACACACTGCACCCAAGGCTGAAGCACTGTGACTTCACTTGGCCGTAGCTGATGTGTTTTCAACAGCGCATGGTTTTTTACTAATAGCAGTTTAAAGACGATGAGTTTTTGATACTATGAGCCGTATTCGTTCCAAGAGCAAATATGCAATCGGTTTCTACACATTTACAAAGTACCAAGTAAATGGCCATTAGAAGGCCAACGTGCACATAATAATGTTCACACGCAGAATTTATTTTTTAGGCTAATAAAAACCGGTTTCTCCTTTGCCGGACGCGGTATTTAGCGAGAACCCAAAAATATATATATATTTAGCTACACGGGTTAGGCCTTTAAGTTAGTTCAGACAGAATGAGCAAGAACGAGATTTCGTTTTTGCCTCAGAGATTATCGTTAATGTTCGTATACTATTTAATTGTTGTAGGCTTGAAAACATTGATCAATTGGCCGCGCCATTTCATCAGTGAATCTTCCACAGGGTAAATCTATATTGAGTTTCCCTGTAGACGATGTACGTAATTTTAGTACGATTTGCAACAGAGTATAACGTAGAAGAAATAAAATGATAAGGCCGTCCAGATCGAATAATTACGTTGTTTATATTTTTTAATTTAACAAATACCCTCTTATTCCGTACTCTAATATATTCTACTCTGAAAGCAAGACTTTGGTATGTCCTTCAGCTCTTAAATCCAAATTTTAAACTAAAAGCTAAGTAAAGGACCTATTACTTAAGAAGAAATACTGAAGTACACATACAATAGGTTATGCGAGTCTTAGACATAAATTTCAATCTGAGCCGTGTTTGGTGATCTTATCTGTTCCAATCTAGTAGCCAAACTAGTTTGCCCATAATACAGGGGCCATTTTGGGATAAAAGCAATCTAAGTAGCGATTACTTTTTAGATCGTTTGTGGAAATACCTGTTGTACTGAATAGTTTTTCTGTAAGTAATATGTAAACATGATCAGGCACACTGGTTATCTTGAACAGGTCGTTTAGCTAAGACACTAAACGAATATATTTTGTTTTGCTAAAAATATAACACGCAAGTTGGATATCACAAAAAAACGCTTTGTCGAGTTACATCTATGGGGTATCAAAAAGCTGTTGAGCTTTCACATATTTGTTGGCAAGCTGAATAGCTCCCTGCTCTTTGATAATTCTCAAACATTAAAACAATCTTGTGATATAATTGTAAAACGTTGGATCGGAATCGCCTAATAAACTGATCGAGCTATAAGTAATGACACATATGTATGCAATTGAATATTCTCATTACCGAGGTACTGAGACAACGATCTATTTGCAAAACAGAAATTTTAAAATATCACGAATGCCGCCGCCTAAAGTTTTACAGTAATGAAGTTAAAAGTTAGTTAAAGTGAAGTTAAAAGTTTTCAAATATTTGTTAAATCCTTGTGGTTAGGATATTTTAGTCCGTAATAATGGAAAGCTGAAGCTCTACCATGTTATGCGGAACCCAATTTAGGGCGATTACAATTATTGTTGTTGTGATTATTTCTCAAATTAAGATAGAGTGAAGTGCTCATGAGATGTCACCTGGACTTTGCCTTAACGTGACACTCATAAATGTAAGGATATTTATGGAAAGTTCTATTGAAGACGTAAACAAGCGAAATTATCGCATTTGAGCCACGGAAAATGATCAGGTTGTTAACGACCAGTTGCTACATTTGCATACCATACATAACCATCTGGTTAATCACGTCATGATTCTCCATGGATCAAATACGGCTTTTTTACGCCTCCATACGCATATTCGGTTTTGTGAGCATCATTTTGAAACAAATCTGAGTGAAATATCTTGAATACACTTTTCCTGTTACTTTCAAACCTAACTTTAAATATGGGCCTTTAAAAAATTATAATAGACCGAAATTACGTTCCACACAAAATAGTAGGTAGTCATTGATCGCATGGGACGCCATGCTACGGTTCACGTAAACAACAATATTTGTAAAAGCAATACTATTTATTATTCAAAATACCAACCTGCGGTGTATATATCTCTGTAAATACTGTATAGCAATAAACGAATTGTATTCCGTATAAATCTGCGAATCTTATATTATGTTTTATGCAATATACCTAAAGACACTGTCTAAAATGGTGCTTTGTACCTTATGTCTTCCATGAATTGGAACGAAGAGTTTTCTGCCTAAGTTAAAAAAATGATATAAAGCTCGTAGTATCAAATAGTTGAATTCATTGTCAATTGCAGAAAATTACGCTTTGTAGACGCAGATCCTTGGAGTACGAGACTGTCATTTCAATTATTACAAATGTGTTTATTATACAATTGCATGGTCGACCAGGTGTTGTATATAACCAGTTCGGCTTTAATCATTACAAGGAAAAAGATGAATATATTTGATGTGGAATCTCTTTAAGCTCGTTATCGTATCCATATGATCATAAACACAAGTATTTATAATTTCAATACCCAATCGTATAATGATAGCTCAATGCAATGCGTTATAATCGGTATTAAAAATTATTATAAATGAAGTAGCTTACGATATTTTTCGTTGCATTAACTTACATAGAGATCAAACTTGAAAGTCCGTTGTAGCTTAATACATTTTATTGGACCTAAGAGAATTTTCAGTTGTGTTACAGGCATAAAACAGAACGAGAAAAATGTATACGCTTGTAGGTTGTCTAAAGGTATCTAAATGTTTCTCAAAATCGAGCTCGGTGGCTTGGTGCATTCGTGTGAGCGTTGCGACTGGAGGAGACACATAGGTGCACGGGTTCGATCCCCGCCGGTGAACGTTTACATTTATGTGGAGTCTGGCTTACGAGTTAATGCAAAAACCGCTACAGTGGACGTTAAATGTTGGCTGATGGCCAGCCCTAAAAATATATAGATGTTCCTCAAAGAATCCGCTTTGGTTTGTTTAAATGCATTTCTCCGTTAACTAAAATTTCATTATGAATGAGTCATTTAAGCGACACATTTGTATTTCCTAGAAGTACCCACGCGTCTAAGTTTTATTCAGTGGTCATCAATAACCCGAGTCAAACACATGCGTACACGTTAGACCAATGAATAACACAAGAGTTACGATACTCTTTATCTTGTACTCGATTGTCACTTTGACGAGAAATCGGAAGGAACGTTTGGGGAAATGGTGCACCTATATCAACGCCTATATTTCGTAATTGAAAATCTTTGGTGTGATTTTTATTTTAGGCCTAATTTTTGCATATAGAAAATAGCCAACAATGACGTAGATTCTAGCGTCTCCGCTTCGTTTTTCGGAAACTCGACTTGACCCAACGAGAGGGAAGTTTGTAACGTCTAAAGCGCTTTAACCAATATTTTCAATTTTGTCTCGCAAACCATCACCACATTTGAGCCAGAATTCGTGTGATGCCAGAGATGATGAGATCAAGAAGACCAAAACCTGAGTGAACAATCTATTGGTGCATCAACTGATAACACATCGCCGTGAGGCCAACAGAGTAGAGGTAGTTAATGCTTTCCAACTGCGGGATATCGAACTTTAGGGGCCTCGACACAGCACAAGGAGCTAAGTCTACCTTCTGTATGCACTGCTCTTCGGGACAAGATGGACATTGAAACACAGGCGGGGCTTTTCAGCCAACGAGAGCGAGAATTGTAAACGAGATATTTAGGCAGACGCCTAAGAATGGCCTCAAAGGCTTCATCGATTACATTTGGCATGAAAGTAGGACTAAAGAAGCAAGCTGACTGAAGCACTTTTGCCGGAAAAGATGGGCTGAAGAGAGAAAGGCTCAGCTTCCTTGTGCTTGAGGATGAACCAGGACGGGCAGCCAATGTACTCATAATCTATTAGCAGTTCATTTACAAGCCTTGGTTTGAAGTAAGATTAAATCAAGTCTAAACCTGGCCCAAATTGTTTAAAATACAAGTGAGGAAGACTCCAATACTATCGCGGCAAATAACTTGGAATAGACGTTCTGAAAAAACCCGTCCCTGTCAGCGATGGTCATCCATCCATTGCCCTGTGAGATTCTTAGGAAATCTGTTTGCGAGTCTTATATCTCGTTACCCGCAATTAAGAATTTCAAGCGCGGGTGAATCGTTTTTCGTTAAGCATTACATCGATTATATCGCGACCGCAATTTTCCAATCAATGTTTGGTCTTTGTCACTCCGTCTGGTAGATTTTCGGCTGACCCGACCTCCTTTAATGGCTTAAACGGATCGTTTCCTAATTCTGATCGTCACTGGCGACGGAAACTTCCAGGAGTACCTCTGCTAAATTAGTTACGATAAATCGGCGTCTTATATCCACCACACACTGAATGTTAACTGTAATGAATACCATAGCTTTCTCGCGTGTTTCGCTCTAAACAACAATCTAGGCAGCACGATTGTCAGCAAGAACTGGAATTATCGAAAAGTAGATCCGGGAGTGTGTCTTTCGGGGAAGAAATTCGCCAGTAACATTAAGAGATGGGTTGTCTCAGTTTGTTGCATGTATAAACACTACAATGAGTGACGAGGCAATTAGTGCAACAACAGCAAGCGCCGGCTTAAAAAGGAAAGGTGCCTGGATCAATTCTAAGCTAGATTCCGTGTAGACAAGAACCGACGACAAGAGCGTGATCCTGCTTATTCGACTGTCTCACAGTTAATGGGAAAGGATGCGTGTGGTGCGATATGAAACCTGGCGGGCGACCCTGACAAATTGTATCGGTAGGCGTTTACTGCCCTTCGGCCTGTAGTATAATTAAATGAAAATCCGGGATGATGAAGTGAAGATTAGTGAAACGTAAGTTTCAGTAGACTAGGTATGTCCTCGACGTGAGCTCCACACTACCCTGACAAGTACCCTTTGTGAAGTCAGAATACGCATAAAAAAATTGTGAAGCAGTTGATATAAACATATATACATATTCGTTTTATTCATTTCGCTTGTTAGAACCATTCGTTTGGATTAAAGAAGTTTTTCACGTACATTTTGTGCTCGGCTGAAGCGTCTATACATATTATTGGCTTTATTCTTCAGAAAGCTCACATAGTGAAAAATTATTAGGCCAAAAGGGGAGTCGATTATAATTAGATGTTATATTTATATTTGTGATTATTTTTGAAAATGATATAGAAACACGTTTGTATGAGATTTTTTGCATTCGAATTGGTTTAAAAAAAATCTGTATTGTGTACAGATAACAGAACCTAAGAGAACATTTTTTAGGATTATTTAGTCGTTGTAACTAGTTTGCATGTCAATCAACAGAGAATTTTTACGTGGTCAACCATACTGTTAGATAATGCGAATTGTTCATTGCCCACGTTTGAATCGGCCGTGACCCGGATACAACAATTTCGTTTATTAAGATTAAATTTTTTGTCAGGACGAAAGTAGACCTCAGGAAATGTAAATCGTTTGCCGACCACGTTATGATTTACCGAGACTCAAATGCCACGAGTTCGTCTTTTCAGATTAAATTTTCTATCAAGGTGAAAGTTAATTTTAGAAAAAATTTTAAACCAGTCGTTATTAGCCTCAAACCTTAGACCGGTAAAAAGGGTTGAATATCCTACCAGGAATGTCTTAATTTTTTTCCTAAGAATAGAAAAATTGAACGGCGTTTCGAAACATTCGCGCTTATGCCCGAGTGCTGTTTTAGAACCAATTTAAGTGAAATATCTCACACACACTTGTTTCTACAACATTCTAAATTTATTTAGAAAGATGAATATTTATGTATGTCCCAAACAACGATTTACCTTTTATACTAATTCATGTTCATTAGCCAGTTGCAGTAGTTTATTCATCGCAAAAGTCAATTTATACATGTTTCAAAAAAATCATGGACCTTTTGATCACCCCTTGTATCTGCATAGGAACTTTTAATCTGGAAGAATGTATAGAAGTGCTGTTTAGCGGGATAGTATAAAAAATAATAGATTTATTTAACATATGTGAACTGCATGTATTTCTAACACAAGATTTCTTAACGTTCTTAAATCAAGTAGTACAGCCAATTTTTTCATAAAGGTTAATAACTTGATGAGCGGCTAAATATTAGAAATGCTTGTAATAAGATCCGATACAATTTACAATATGTTTGTACAGAGCAGGCTATACAAAATAGGTTCAACGTTGAACATCGCCATTTAATTAGCGAAGGACCTTTGGATTTGACTTAAACGACTTGTATGTCACCGTTCGTGAACATTATTACGCGGCTGTAAAACGGTAATGTGACCATAATTACGGGGCTGTATAGCAACAACGTGGCTACAATACGTAATTTCGTTTTTACTAACCTCGTTCCACACTATCCAAAACGACAGCGCAAAGACTTGACTACCATCTAAACTTTCCCAAAACACCGATTACTCGTCTAATTTTGCTTACCATTATAATCACCATCACCGTGAACATTTCGCGAAATAGGATAGCGATACGTAAGATTATGAACAAGAACGATAACAAGCGTCCATCTGATAGGTATAGTGGTTTTACATTCACATAGGGTTGTGTCCGATAATACTCCACCGATAAGCCTCTACTCCGCTCAATCGGTTACCTCTTGGAATTATTTAATTGGAAATATTTAAGTTGTCTAGCAGAAATTTTTGTTAATTTCATGTCTTTGACTACCTTTAATAGTAACTGAGTCCCAGGAGTCATTTATTTTTTAATGCTCCGATAAAATTTTTAACGTATTAAGTTTGGTGTTTGCAATAAACTGCAGGAGTAGTAAGAGAAACTCCACATTTCTCTCTTCTCAGCGTTACACCCTAGTCAACTCTATGATGCGGTCATATAGACGACTAGAATTAAAGGTAGCGTTAATATCTTTCACGCGGCGCACAGCGCTTTCCCATGAGAGCAACGTGTGATCTCAAGCGCATGTCTCTTCTTCTGGTTTTTGAGAAACAATCGTATGGGTTTGTGAGTATCGGCTAAAGCAACACGGTACACCCAGTGATATTAAAAGCGAGTGTTTGGCTCCAGTTGAAACTCTACCATAAGATTGCAACATTAAAAAAACTAGCTATTCGAATCGAGTATCTCAACTGTTGTTGTTTTCTTTGTTACTATTACTGAAAAATGAACCCATAGCATTAAGCCAATTTTTCGGTACGTGTGAACGCGTACTATGTAATTATGCGGAATTGTTCGTAACTCAACTATCAGTGTCCCCTCCAATAAGAGTTTCCTTATAAAGTCTATAAAGTCTTATATAGTCTATAAAAGTCTATAAAGCAACAAATTCGGATAAGTTCGTGGTTCGAGGTAATTCAATTAGACATCTCATCATTTAGCTGTTATATGTAGTTTTTTCCCCTGCATGACATCACGTAGGCTTATCCACATTCCTGAGAAGTCACTACAGAATGCAGCTTATCATTAAAGCATTGTTTATGCACTAACGGGGCGAATATAATATAATATCATTGAGTGAATACGATGTTGGGCTGAAAGCAAATATGTAAAAAATATAATGAAATTATCAACATGTGTGTTTCAACTTGCTTGTAAGAGTCTATGTAACTCATCTGTTGGTAGATTGTCGTGCAACGAGTAAAGAAATATTGAAAGCTATCAAATGCACGACCAACAAAATAGTTAATGACTTATCGATGAAAAGCGGATACCTTTGAATAATTCCTATCAAAAATATTTAACTAGCCTGTGGCTTACAAAATACTAATCTGTCTACTACTGCAGTAGTACTAGACGAGTCTCTCTCTCCCTCTCTCTGTATATATATATATATATATATATATATATATAT